>SNQJ01S0088118.1:0-14809 GCA_010110895.2 Picea sitchensis | reverse complement strand
CGTAGTGAGCGTGAACAAAGCAACAATCGAGGGTTAGCCCAGCGACGACTGAGTGTTGTCTCCCGTAGGTTCCACCCTGAAGTGAATGATGTTCCCCATCGGAGGAACAGCATGAACGGAAGCTACAACCGGGCGGGGGTCTGGGGGGAAACCATAAAGTCTGTTTAGTTTAGTTTTGTGTTGGGCAGACAAAATCTGTTTAGTTTGTGAAATGATCATTTCATAATTTGGGACCAATATAACACCGACATTTTTCTTTCTTAAAAAACATTTTTCATAATCTGCTAAAACACCTCTGATGGAATTTACTAAAAGCTCTGATTTTCATATTCGAGAAACTGGAATTTTTCAGATTAAAAAATATTTTCTGAAAAATCACAGAATTACCTATGTCTGAATCGTCTGTTCTTCCCATATCTGCACTCTCAGAAAAACTAGGGCACGCTTCTGAATTTGTCTTTGAAAACATCTAGGGCACGCGCATTTGGCTGCTCAGCCTAGCGTCTATCTCAGTCTGCGTCGAGCGTGTTTGCGTCAGATTTGTTCCTACTCGCCTCGCGATTTTATGTCTTCCTGAGCCAATGTCTCCGGATGCGTCTGTGAAAAAAGTGCCCACCCTCGTTACATATCTTCCTTCCCGCGACTTCTTGTGCATTCAGTGTTCGTTTGTGTTGTCTCAAAATTTCCTCAGCTGCTGCTGGCTATGTTACCGCCTGTCATTCGATACTATTGTCCGGCGTTCGAATAATTTTCACGGCCCGAAAACTCATTTCTCTAAATCCTTCAAATCCTTCTAAAGTTGGATAAAAAAAAGCCTTCTCTTCTTTTATTATTTAAATAATTTATAATTTTATTACACTTCATGTAGAAAATCATATCATGTTTATGAATAGTTCACAATAGCTAGGTTTTGCTTGCACTCTCATGTGTAAAAACTGAAAGGGATCAAATTATTTGGTAAGAGTGGTAATCTATTTGGTTATGATTATTTTGATGTTGCTTTTTTAATTATTTAAATAATTTATAATTTTATTACATTTTTATTATTTAAATAATTTATAATTTTATTATTTAAATCATTTATAATTTTATTATAGAAAATTATATAAATAATTTATAATTTTATTATATTTCATATAGAAAATCATATCATGTTTATGAATAGTTTACTATAGTTAGGTTTTCCTTACACTCTAATAATGTGTAAAAACTGAAAGGATCAAATTATTTGGTAAGAGTGGTAATCTATTTGGTTATGATTCATTTAGATGTTGAAAATCATGTCATGTTTATGAATAGTTCACTATAGCTAGGTTTTCCTGAAATTTCATGTGTAAAAACTGCAGTTTTATGTATAAAAACTCAAAGGGATCAAATTATTTGGTAAGAGGGGTACTTTATTTGGTTATAATTTATTTTGATGTTGTTATTTATATTTAAAGAAATTTTGAGTAAGTAGTAAGGTATGATTCAAAAGAAATTGAAATATTGGGAGATTTCCATTACTTAAAAATTTTAAATATTTGGTTTTTTTTTTTTTTTTATTTTAATTAAAAAATTCTTAAATGTTTAAATTTATTTTTGATGTAATTTTTTTTAATTCAATGTAGGATAAGTTGAAAAGTCAATTCTTTGAAGGTGAGGTCTTATTTAAGTTTTACAATATATCATTTTTTGGTTTTAGAGTTCAATTTGTGTCACTTACTAAGTCATATAAACACTTATCTTTATCTAATATCTTCTTCCACCAACTTTTTTCACAAAAAAATAAGTTTTGCATTGGTCCATCTTCTCCCATCCCAACCCTCTTATATAAACATTTATCTTTATCTAATATCTTCTCCCACCAAGTTTTTCCTAATCTCTTCCTCATCCTAAAAAGTCAATTCTTTAAAGGAAAAGCCCTACTTTGACAAAAGCTAAGTTTTGCATTAGTCCACCTCGAAGCAATGAGGTAAGGCATTACAACATATGTGTGAAAAATAAAAATAACATTTTTAACTTATATGTTATTTTTTGTTTTAGAGCTCAATATGTGTCACCTCCAAAGTCATATAAACACTTAGTTCACCTTAATATTTCCTCCATGGTAATATAAACACTTAGTTCTCCTTAACATTTCCTCCATCCCCATTGTCATATATAAATAGTGAAATTTCCCTAATATCTTCCCCCGCGAAGTTTTCCCTAATATCTCCCCCCACCCCACTCTCACCCTTAGTTTTTCCTAATATCTCTCCTCGCCAAGTTTCCCCTAGTATATGCCCTCATCCCCACCCTCATATATATGAGGGTATATTAGGGAAAACTTTTCCCTAATATCTCCCTCACCCTTATATACCCTCATATATAAGGGTATATGAGGGTGAGAGTGGGGAGGGGGGAGGTTATTAGAGAAAACTTGGTAGATTTATATCACAAAAGTTGTGAGCTATAATACTTTATACTTTTAAGATGTACATAAATTTTCACAATAAGAAGGGTTGTGAATACCTTTAATCCATGTATTTTAAATAATTTAAAAATAAATAAGTGCATTTTGCTTTCAAATCTATAAGTAAATGGCATTTACAAGAGCCATACAGTAACAATGTCCTTGGGGCTTTAGCTTAAGTAGATAAAAAGGCCATAGAAGACAAAAGTGGCAAACAACAATGCAAATGCTTCTAGTTAGCAACACTTCCTCTATTAATCATTGTCCTCGCTAGGTAGATATTCCTAGTCTTAGTTTGAAAATACTCCCAATTAGCAATGCTTGCTATGTTAATCATTATCCTCATTAGGTAGATGTTTCTAGTCTTAATTCGAAAATATTCCAATTAACAACATTTGCTATGTTAATTGTTGCACTCTTAGATTGTGGGCTTGTTATGACTTTAGAGTAGTTGCATTAACTAAACCTACCATCAAAAATTAACATTCGAGATTGGGCTTCACGTACAAATATCATACTTAACAAGCTTTGAATTGTGAAATTGAATTATAAACTTGCATTGAATTGTTGAAAACATATTTGTGATTAAACAAGTTAAGAAAAAACACATGAATAGGTCCATCTGGTTTACTTGCTCGATTACAAATTTTCATTTTTAATTACTATGAATTTGTAGATTTTAATAAGTATGATCATTTTCATTTAGTGTTAATTTTGTAAGAAGTATTTTTCTACTTGTATTCTAAATGGAAAACAAATTTAAATGATGTTGTCAACCTTTGATTAAAAACTGGATTATAGATATAATTTCAACATTTAAACAATGACATAGATTTTAGAAGCATTTCTCTTTACTGCCTACCTTTGCCTACCTTTCATGACCATATAACTTACTATGAATCCTTGGCATATTTTTAAAATAAACATTTCGATCATTTATAGTTGTAACAATTTTAAGTTTGATCTATGAATGAAATTGTTATAATGCATCACATGCTATAGAGTTCAATAATTAATTTTCAAACCAATACTTTCATAGCTATGTTACCATTAGTAAATGAGGTTTGAATATTCATCTAATGCTCATACCTAGTAGTTAGAACCATTGATACTTATTAACCATCATTTCAAAGAATTAATCTCAATTAGTTAAACTTAAGTAAATGAAGTTTGAATATTCATCTAATGCTCATACCTAGCAGTTAGAACCATTGATATTTATTAACCATTGTTTCGAAAAATTAATCTCAACAAAGCAAACTTAATCATGCATATTGCCTTTGTAAACAACCTCCAATTGAAAGAGCGAGCATTGGTGGTTCATGTGGATCCATGTTACACTCCTTGATTATATTTATATTTGGCTCCAACTATGTACCAAGCCCTAGCGGAGAACTTAAAACTCACAAGAAAATAATGAAACTGAAATCAATCAAATGTTAAAGCTAAAAACAAATATTGGACTTTCCTTGGTGCATTGGATTTATCCATGCATTGGGTGATAGAATAGCTAGTTGTTACTAATTTACAACATTAGTAATCTTTGTTTCCTTTTATGAACCAAATATTGTCTTGTATGTTGAAGTGTTTTGTCTTCTAAACTCTAAAGTAAAGCATCGTTGCATGACTCGTTACACATAATCTCTCATTAAACATAATCACGGCATGAACAAGTTTTGAGATTTTAAAAAACAATTATAGTATCTGCAAGGATTATTTTATGTTTACGTTATTTTATGTTTATGTTAAGATAAACTATGATTAAGAGCATAAAAGGGATATTGTAAGTCTAGGTGTAATTTCATGAAGATTTTCTATTGGTGTGTAGAGGTTTGGCTAGAGAAGATATTAAGTAGGTGAATTGAGCAAGTGATTGCTAATTGTTGCAAATTTCCATAGTGCTTGAGAAAGAGAAAACCCTCACTATTAAACAACCAAAGAAAGAAAACAAACTCAGTAAGTTGCATAAAAAGTGAAGGGAAAAAAATAAACAAACTCATAAAACTGCATAAAAAGTGCAAGGAAGAGAGGAATAGATTTAGTGATTTCTAAATAGAAAATACAATATTCAAATTTGGCTAAGGAGGGGATTTTAGACAAAAGAATAGCAATTTACAATGCTTGAGGAACGAGCTCAAGTTGACTATTGCTTTGAACTTTTTAGCGTTAGCAACCTGAGATGGCCATAAAAGGCCATTTCAAATAATATGGTTAATTACAAGTCTTCTTTGAGATCAAATATATCGTCAACACCATTTACGGTAGAATCATCTGTGACTTCATTTTTAGAGATAACACTTAGTCGACTACTTTGCAAAATGAACAAATTTCTCAACAATCATTTGTTGGATTGCCAATTTAAGTCTCCACCTCAAGCCACACTCACATTAGAGAAAAAAAACTAGAGATGACTACCAAAGAGTTCATGATATGCAACAAACATAATTCCAATTTCAAGGCTACCTCCATCTTCATATATCTCTTCTCCTATTACAACTCATTTACCTCCCCACTAGCTAATTTAAAAAAATGGTATTTATGATAGAGACTATCTCTCATTAAAATCTTCGTTTTGACCCACTTCAACTAAAAAAGATCCTTATCATTTACGCCAAATACACCAGTAGATGTGGCTTTTGGTCCTCTAGCTCAAAATATGCCATTAAAACCTTTGCATGCACATTTGATTCAAAATCATTGTAATATTCATCATCGTCATGTACCCTAGCTCTTATTTCAGTGAAATGTACAACCTATGGACTCTTCTCAATAGCAACAATTGCCCCTAGAACAAAAAAGCAACAACAATATCATTTGCCTAACTATAAAATGAGTTTGTAGCATAGTAGTTGTAACTCTAGCTTCGACCCCATCTCCTCGTGAAGTGAAAGCCATAATAATTGCAGTTATAGTTTCATATACATGGACAAGTTCCATCTTAGCCATCCATGATGTATCTATAGAAAACAACACAACAAGTAAAATAACAAAGAGGATAGATGTCTTCTCAATCTCAACAACTCGGTAATATGTTATTGGAGGCCTACCTCCAAACTGCTACATGCATCCTTGGTGCTAAGTGCTTGAATGAAGATGATACTCATTAATGTAAGAATCGATTTATGTTCAAAATGCTTAGGATCGAAATCAAATTAAAATCATGGTGACTAGAGGGATGGTGAATCAAACCCAAAGTAAAAACAAATATAGATAATTTAATTTATGGAGCCATGTTATGATCTTCTTCTTTGGATTTGGTGGCATGAACCACCAAGATTTTCTTTTGAGATCCCTTGGCTCTCTAGAAAGCATGGTATTTCAATTTTTTGATGATTTGGTAGAAGCAACGACCGTTGCAGACTCAATACGTGTCATTGGGAAAGGGTTGGGAATGACACAAAGAGAATGACACTTAGATATCAAAAAATAACCAATTAAATGGGAATTAGGTGGTAGGAGGCAGCGATAATTTCCCTCCCATTGATCTATCAACCTCCAAACCACATCACTAGTCGCATTCAAACCTGCCTAGGACACTAACGTTTCCCTGCCACCACCTGCACCGCTCTAAAATGCAATTCTCCCATCGTGGTTTTGCGCCTACGATTCGTATAAATTGGTCAACGCATAGAATCGACCTTGTGATATCTCGTGTGCATCATAAATTGGTCAGCTCGTAGACTCGACCTTGTGATATCTCATGTGCATCATTTCTTCTTCTTCTTCTTCTTCTTCTTCTTCTTATTATTATTATACCTTTTTCATTTACACTTCTCAACCTCGTGGGCCTTCTAGTTGGGTTAAGCCTATTTTGAAGCCAAAAAAGTTATTTTTCCTTGAGGCATAACACCCTTTAAAGAAGTAGAATAGGGGTTTTAATTCAAATGGACAAGGACATATTCCAAGATTTGGAGTTTGGACCCATAATAAAAAAATTCCATTGCTCCAGTCCTTGTAAGTTCGAGGAGGGGGTGACCCAAGATTGTTATGTCTCTTATCCCCTTAGCCCTTCATCATCATAACCTATACAAAACCAATACTCATATTTTCAAATCCAATTTGGGTTTTTAGGAGAAATATGCAAACAAAAGCTAAATCTACAGTGAAATACAGAGCTTGCCTGAACAACCTTTTTTTTTTCCAAATAAAAAAGCCAGTAATTTTATTACAGAAGAACAAAATTACATATGTAGATGTTGGTGGTATTCAAAAGGCTTTTTCCCGTCAAAGAGATGCTCTTGAGCATCTAAGGGAATGATAAAAATAGGATCTATCAAATAACTGGCCCATATAAGCCAAGGGGCGTAATGAACCAAAAAAATGCCATCCCATACAGGCCAAGAGGTTGCAATGATACAAAAAATGGAAGTTTATAAAGTTTTACATATAAGCTTTAAAAAAGAGCAATTTTATAATATATACAATGTAAAAAAAGATCAGTTAATTCCAATAGCGAGGCATTTAATCTTATTTATAACCAAGGCTCATGAAAATATTCACGGGCATGGTCTTGGCCCTTTTTGAAGATTTTTCATGATTCCCGAGCCTTTTCCACTCTAACTTTTGAAAGCTTGTCTACATCTTGGCTCTGCTTCATGTAGACATGAGATAATTCTAAGTGAAAGGAAGTGCTTGCAAGTCTCTTAATATCATTAAACAGAGGCCATAGAGTGTAGCTTTGCAAAGAAGGTAACCTAGTCATCCATTTTATAATGAGTTGAGAATCTCCATGTATATATGAAGGTGATCAATGCCTTTTTCCTTTGCAAGCAATAAGGTGATATTTAGTGTCATGAGCTCATTATAGTTGTCTGTAGCCGATCCCAAACCAACTACAAAGGAGAAAGAAGAGGTGTCGGAAATGAAGACAATACCCCCAACTCCCCCTATAGTGGGATGTCCATGGGTAACTCCATCAAAGAAATCCCAAGGATGATTCTTTAGGATGGACTTGTCATTGTGAGACATACATGAGGAGGGGGTCTAGGGCTAGGGGAACAAGGAGAGAATGGCCAAGCTATAGATAACACAACGGGTAGGGGAAAGGAGGGATTCATCAAACAAGGAGTTATTTCGGGCCAACCAAATACCCCAAGCTACAATGAGGGGAGGAGCTTTAAAATCCTTTACCACCAGGGAGGACAACCAATTCTTCAGAGAAATATTTATAGAATCACCTGCCAAAGAGTAGCCATGGCCAAGGGAACGCCTCAATTAAACCCAAACTTCCTTCGAGAAGGAGAAATCCAAAAAAATATGTGATTTAGATTCATTGTTTGTTTTACATAGACTACAGCGACCAGGCCCAATAAAATTCCTTCGTTGGAGACGATCCCAAGTGGGAGCTTTGTTGTGCACTAAGATCCACATGAAAAGTTTTAATTTTGTTGGACATTTGAGCTTACACATAGTTTCCCCCCACCAAGGGAGGGGGAGCTCCCTATGGTCATGGATTAAAGCTTTGTATCCCCATTTTGGGCTATAGGTGCCCATCGGATTGGGAGACTAGATCAATTGGTCTTCTTGATCAAAGATGGTGACATATGATCTTTGAAGAGCCTCTATGAGGTTTTCTTAGGATTGGGTGAATTCTTCTATCAAACCAAGGGCTTGCCAAGACATCCAGTGACCTATCCAGATCTGATTTAGATAAAGGAAACCCTAGTTATTCAATTCTAGCATGAGCCGAGCAAGGAGAAGGTGGTTGTTTGAACATCCGACTAAGGGATCCTTGCCGATGAGGAGGTTTTTCCCATTCCCAACTTTCCAAATGAGATGCTTTCTAATCAGGGGAAAGGGTATTAACATTGCTTTACATACCATGGACCCATTTTGCATCCTTTTGTTTGGGTTTCTAATCCAATCAATCAAGGCTTTGCCAAGGAAGTATTTATTCAAAGAAGTCCAGGTCAGAGCCCATTTCCTTGGATCAAACTCCAAACATTTTTTGCGCCAAGAGAATGGGAAAATATATGTATATTTTTCAAACCCCATCCCCCCGGGTCTTTTGGAGTGGCTAGTTTCTTCCAAGAGGCAAGAAAAAATGATTTGTTTTCCTTAGATCTTGACCAAAGAAATTTATAAGAGAGTTGTCAAATTTTGTTGAGAATGCCTTTGGGCACCCATGTGAGGGAGAACCAGTATATTGGGATAGCTTCAAGGATTGATTTTAGAAGAACCAGTCTGTCGGCTCGGGATAACCATCTATTACACCAATAATTTATTTTATTTTCTATTTTTTCCACCAACAAGAGCCAGCCTATTTTGACATAACCATTTGTTTTTAAGTGAAAACCTAGGTATTTGAAACCTGATTCTTGGTCTGGGGGGCACATGTCAAGGATTTGGGAAATGTGTTGTTATTCAAGATTCACCATTCCCCATATGAAAAAAGAGGATTTATCCTTATTGAT
This sequence comes from Picea sitchensis, assembly GCA_010110895.2. Lineage (NCBI taxonomy): Eukaryota > Viridiplantae > Streptophyta > Pinopsida > Pinales > Pinaceae > Picea > Picea sitchensis. Next base: position 5,962 of record SNQJ01S0088118.1, on the reverse strand, counting down.
TTGCATTCTCGTTGCTATGAAGAATAGATCAAGCAAGGATCTTAGATGTTCTAGGAACCACATTCTTCCTTGACAAAAAATGAGAATGTTGTCTACAAAAAGAAGAAGAGTGAGTGAGAAAAGAGGGCTTACTGTTATGCCTTTGAACTTCTTAGATTCCACTGCCTAGTGAATCAATCTATTAAGCCCTTCTGCAACCAGGAGGAAAAGAAGGGGAGATAAGGGGAACCCCTACCAAATTCCTCTTTTTGAATTCAAGAAAGGGGTGGTTGATTCGTTGATAAGGATGGTGAAAGAGGAAGTGTTGATGCAACTCATAATCTAAAAGACAAAAGAGTGATTAAAACCCAATTGTATGAGAAGAAGTATGATATAGATCCAACTGACCCTATCGAAAGATTTTGAGAGATCGACCTTAAGCGCAATCACTTTTTGTTTGACTATGTGGATAGAGTGTAGCCCCTCTCGTGCAAGGCCAATGGCTTCATGAATTTGATAGTCTTTTGGGAAGCCAAATTGCTCTTGAGAAATATGTTCTGACAAGAAGTCGAGAAGTCTCGATAATCTTGGAGATGATTTTCTATATGTTATTACAGAGCGAGATAGGGCATAGTTGATCAAAGGAGCGAGGGTTGTCTAATTTCAAAATTAGAGCAATGAAGGTTGAGTTGAAGGCTAGAAGTATTTTCCCAAAGGATCTGGAAAACTCAACCACTCCTAGTGGGTCATGCCCAATAAAATCAAAACATTCCATGTAGAATTCAATTAGTAGGCCATCTAGGCCTGGAATTTTGTCCTTTTGAAAGGTTTGAAGAGTAACTTGTAGCTCATCCTTTGAGATTTCATCCATCAGTTTATCATTTCCTTCTTGGTAGATGAACCCCAGAAAGAGATAAGCAACCTGAAGAACCACATCAATTGAGGCACGATTTTCTTCTTTGAAGATGGATTGAAAGTGGNTAACTTGTAGCTCATCCTTTGAGATTTCATCCATCAGTTTATCATTTCCTTCTTGGTAGATGAACCCCAGAAAGAGATAAGCAACCTGAAGAACCACATCAATTGAGGCACGATTTTCTTCTTTGAAGATGGATTGAAAGTGGCATGTCTCAGCTGCAACAATGTCTCCAAAAGAGGATGTAGGGGAGGAATTGGTCTGCCAATGGACTAGATGGTATTGATAGACTTTCTTTGATTCAAAAAGTTGTGGAAAAACTTTGTATTTTCATCCCCTGCCTGGAGCGATAGAGCTCTGCTTTTGAGCCTCCATTCCTTTTCTCTATCAAAGAGAATTTTTCGTTGTTCCTACTCCAAGAGCTTAAGATCTTCCTTCTAGTGGTTTGAAGGAGGGGTGGAGGGTTCTGAGTCATATTGTGACTGATTTTTTCTTTCTATCTCATTTAGAGATTCAAAGTCTTTTTTGCATTTTTCTTTTCCCCATGCTCGTGTTGATTTTTTAACTCTCTTAATATTTTATAGGAATTGGANAAGGGGATATGAAAGAGGTATAATCCAACCAGAACAAGTTTAGTTTGAAAGGAGTCATAGGTTTTGGGTAAGAAGGAGCTAGTTCAAATAGAATGGGGCTGTGATCTGAGTCCCCACCCATGGAGACCCATTGTTAATGCCTGAGATTTGGGAGAGAGAGACTAGGGCTCGTAGATGTTCAAAACTTGTGTCTTAAAATTTAGTTAACTTGCATCTTCAAATTTAGTTCCGGGGAGAAGAGGACCACACCCAGGATCGAACTTTGTGCCCACGATTTCATAAGACCGAGAGAATTTTTGTGCCATCCAGTAATAAGACCCCTACAATGACCAATTGCATTAGAGGTAGAAAATTCCCATCCCAGGAAAGTGGAAGAAAGGGTAAGCATTTATTTGTCCCCTTTCATCATTATTTCATGAAGTAAAAGAACAAAGGGTTGGTGTAGGTCTAACAGTCGCTTGATGCCCAATTTTTTTTGAGGGGTTGGCCAGGCCCCTACAATTAAGGGAGAGAATAATCATAGCGGGGGGGGCATAGGGGCATTTTCTCTAAGGGCCCCAAGAAGAAAATATTGTTAACCGGAAGGAACCTTAATGTTTGCTTATTTTTGGGTGAGGGAAAGAAACGACTTTCATCCTTGCTGAGTCAGTTTTTGATCCAATTATTAATGTTGAACAAGACCCCCTTCCACACCAGTTAGGAGGGATGGATTTGATTTGAATTTAGAGCACAAGTTTTATTTGGAAGGACTCGGAAGGGTTGGAGAAGAGGGAGGGTCTATTGAGAGAGGAGGGGAGGGAAGAATGGGGAGCTTGGCGAGAGAAGAGGGACCTTGGTAGCACGATGGAATGGGGATGGGAGGAGGAGCCTATGACCCGGAGAGACTCGATAGACCCAATAGGAAGTTTGGGGCTTGTTTGAGAGGGAAATTTAGGAGAGATGAGGGGAGGGATCCAAACTTGAGCAAAACAACCGAAGGAGAGGAGGAAAAATCAAAGAGCAAGTTAGACTTACCCGAGGATATACCCGCTCCATCTTCTGATGAAGGAGAAATTTGAATGTCCTGAATGATGTCGCCCCTTCCAAGATCCACCACCATATCTGCTTGAGTAGAAGGGAAAATCCTCTTAGCATGGGAAGGAACATATTTAGAGGGGCTTACTTGAGTGGAGATGTCATATTTTCTAACCCGTTTCTTTTGCTTCTAAGCTCTGCTACACTCCTTATATAGATGGCCATGAGAGTGACATTTTCCACATCGAAAGGGAATACTTTTGTAATCCAAGATTTGATGAAAAGTGTTTTGACACAATTGGGTAGAGATAGAATCTGCTAAACCTCCCATGAGTTTGAGTCCCACAAGGATGTGAACCATTCCCATGTAACTGGAAGACTTATATGAGGAGTTCGCTTCATAGAAGAATCCTAGAGCGTTGTCAATTTCTTAGAGGTAAACCTGGAAGGCGAACCCAGACTGGGGTAATGGCTAGTCTTTTTGTACTGGCATCAAAATCCAACATCCATTTTTTGAGAAATAGTGTTTGGGAGCTGCAACTCAAGTGAGAAAGTAAGAGATTATTTGCATTTGTTGTTGAACGCGTGATCCAGGTGAGCCAACCTTTGGGTAGTGTCAAACATTTTGGCTCATATCCTAGAATATGAAGGAAATGGGCACAAGTCCAACTTTTCATCGCATCCCTGGTCATCCTCCTACTAGAAAAACGTTCTACCAAAGACACACTTTCCATGTGAGTAATTTCATTCAACTTTACATTGTCACCAAGGACCAAGCTCACTTCCTCAACTTTTCTTCTAACGCATTTTCAACTTGTTTGAATATATTCCATGGATCTAGAATTGAGGTTTGCAAAGGAGAGAAAAGTGGTAGGGTTCTCTGCGCAACCACTCATGATATTTTTGTCTAAAAAATGCCTGATAAAACCCTTTTCTTCATTGCTCTATGGTTTTCCTTCGTGAGCAAGATAAGTCAAAAGCACTGAATTTCCCAAGTCACGAGAAATGTAATAGTCATTATGGAAGGGGGAGGGATAAGGGAAGTGAAGGGAGGGGATAGTGCAGGGAGAGGAGAGTTCCAAGGCCAACTTGACTTGGATGGGACATGAGTTAAGAGAGGGTATATGGCGGTTGACTTCACACGAGTTTAGAGCTAGTTGAGAGGGATCCATAACTGAGATTGAGGTGGAAATCCCATGTGAAAGGATAATCTCATCAAAAAAAGAGTGGGGGTCGTCATGCCTGAAAGAGGGAGAGGGAGTATATGTCCAGTCCCAGTTTGTCGGTGAGGCCCACATTTGCTTTCGGGTTAGTGGGTCATCAGATAAATCCACCAGGTCTTCCTCCATTGGAAAGAAAACGATCATCCACGTGCAAGCACCCTATTGCCGCAAGAAGACTAAAGAACCGGTGGGGCATAGAGTTGGCAGAAGAGGCGACCGAGGGAGGGTTCACTGCCCTAGAGAAAGGCATGCAAATACCCTAACCGTAGAGCCCACATCATTCCATATATATATATATATATATATATATACCAACTCGATTTTTTACGAAACAAGAAGTTGTAAATTTGATTGGCCGCACACAACACAAAAACAAATATTGTATGTATAAAAATCTAGAGATTTGAGAAACATCGGGTGATTTTTTAGAATATCTTAGTCAATATTTGCGATGGATGATGGAAATTTGACACACCTTCCATCTCTGAAGTATCATTCTACCTTTCATACACTACTTTTCATTACTATTAGTCCTACAAACCACAACTTCTCAAAGCAACCAATATTTTACATTTTTTCATACATTACTAGTTTATAAAGTAGATAATATTTTGCTATTTATTTTTATTTTTAATTTTCAATAAAGAAAAATGTCAGATCCAAAGTTTTGAACCAATCAAGATTCAATACATACACACACATACACATATTTATTACAAATCTTACAAAAATTATAATTTTTAAACAAATCAATTTACAATTAATAAAAAAGTTGAAAACAATAATCCCAAATAAGAATTAACAACCTTAAAAGCCACGATGTGGCTAATCATATTATAAACAAGATTTGGTATCAATTCAATATTTAGTCTAAATACCTTTTATGTTACAATGTTCCATTTATTTATTCTAATATCAATAGCAAATGAAAACACTTGGAGATCTTGACTAATTGCTACATCCATAAAAAAAAATAAAAAAATGCAACGGATACACCTGTTTCCATACAATATTCTATGAAACGAGTACACGTGTTTTGCATGCAGTGCATTACTTCATCGACTTATATGATGTTGACAACAAATACTTTGATCACTACAATTGTTTGACATGTACTACTTCAACATCCTCTATATTCTAATGTAAAAATTAAACATCAAGACATGTTCCAAGTAAATGCAATGAACACTAGATACATGATAGTGATTAAATGAGAAGGTGGTGATTGAATACAACACTAGTTCAAGTAGATCAAGTATACCAACTTCTTAACCAACAACATTCCCCCAATTCACTGATTCTAGTTGGAGCAAGCTCGTTGTTCGAGTTACAAGGTCTGCAAGTTCTTTCCATCCTTGGTTATAAGCCTTGCAACTTTCCATAGGCTGCCAACAAATTAACTTTTGTAAATATATAAGTTGACATGAAACTTCCACAATAAATAATGACTACAATTTGCATAAAATCTACAGTGAAGATGGAATTCTTGAAGAAGTTTTGCTAGTTTAGGAAACCCTAGATAATTGAGGTCTAAAAATTTACCAATAGCCTTGTTTAATGACTTATAAATAACAGATATGGGGTACCCTTTTCTGCCATGCTCATTCTTAAGTAACCAAAGAAGCCAAGATTTAACATCTTCCATTGAAGCTTTCTCCATGTTTGAAGGCCCAAAATTTATGGTACAAAACATTGGAATGTTTTGATAATCTTTAGTCACAAATTGGTGCTTATAACTTGTTGAGTGTAATTCACTAATTCCAATCTACCCATTAATGTTGATAAGGTGGGATTTCGCAGGGAAGGCCAAGATAATTCCCATGATATTCACTATACCATCTGTGATTAATGAATGAAAAATCCATTTGCATTGTAGGAAAATAATTATAAGGCCTGCAATGGCTAATAAAAGTTGAGAAAGAGGACACATTCTCAGTATAAGGGATGACACCCATAAAATTCAAATAGGGAATTTTAGAATAAAAGCTAGGATTAGCATGTCCCTCATAGCATCAAAATCTACAAAGGCAATAACTATAAAATGGGCTTCCATTCCACCCATTCAATCACCCTAGCTGACATGCTTTACCCCATTTGAAGAGAACAATTACAAACCAAAAACACTCCATAGCTTCTATGGGATAGCCTATGTATTACATTTGACAAATCAATACTCCCAATTACGAAAATAACAAAGGTTGGTGGAGGCTCATCTCTTGACCGAAAAAGCATGTCCA
>SNQJ01S0088117.1:31420-54026 GCA_010110895.2 Picea sitchensis | reverse complement strand
CATAAGACACAAAAAAGAAATAAAAAACCATATATAAACATGATAAAACCCTTAGAGTACATAGATGGGTACCAATTCCTCAAAAAGTGGGAACCATAACGAGCCAATGGGCTTACCCCCTCAAAAAATATATACATATCGGTGCTCGTGGCACATAAAAGTCTATAAGTATGTTCAGGGCCTATGAGCCCTGTTATAATCATGTACAGCCCAACCTAAGCACCTAAACAATCAGACCCATGTCTGAGGTAACCCCACCATATGAGTCTGCATGGAGGGCGGCATGTCCTCTATCTCTGCCATGGGAACTGTGCGAGTGAGCTCAGTGAAGTTCTGCTCAATCCACCTAAGAGCTCTCTCGGCCTCTCCTACTGGGGGGTTCCCTGCTACTGCTTCCCCCCCGGCGGTGGCTGCTGCGGCCTCTGGCCGTGGGCGACGCCTGTTCCGTGCAAAATTGACAGGTCGCACGGGTCCCACATCTGCATGCAACACAAGGTTCACCCATCAAAAATCTGTTATACGAAAAACATGATATATATATAAAAAGACATAAAAATTACATATGCAAACAAAAAAACTAGATAGGTGGAGACTTACCCATCTCCCCTCGCTCCTCACCAGGAGGCACTGGTATCGCTGGATCTCTGGAAAAGCTGATCCCGGCATATGGGTAATCCTTGATCGCCGGAATCTGTCGTGACAACCACCCAAAGAAATCATCATTGAAAGCCTCGGTATTCCTCCCACCACCCTGTCACGGCAACAACGCTGCCCATATGCACACTGCCAGGAAAGTTGCCAGATGTCCTCGTACTGTTAGCCGAGGACTAAAGCACGGAACTCTCTCAAAGAAAAATGAACACAGGATGGTCCCGAACCCAAAGTTCCTGTGTGTCCGCTGTCTGCACGCGGTCAGCTGCCCTGTCATGCTGGCCAGTAGTGTGGTGCTCCAGTCGAAAATTTGTGCATTCATGCACTGAATGGCACAGTTCATCTATGCGCATGATGCCTGATGTACGGCCACGAAGCCGGTAATCCACCCAATGAGCGATAAGATAGTCTGAAGAGCAAGGCTGGTGATACTACTAACAGGTATCGAGGAAGTCCTCTGATTGGTCCCAGCCACACAATATTCCTTTATCAACTCCGAGACTTTGCTCGGTCCCGCAGGAAACGTCTGAAAGTTGACAGGTTCCCCTCTCCTCAAGAGGCCCATCAGAAAGTAAATGTCCTCGGTGGTGGGCACCAAGGATTTCCCCTCTATCATGAAGGCCTCTGCATCAGGGTGCCAATAGTCAACCAGGGCGTTCAACAGCCTTGGTTGAGCGTGCATATACGGACACAGAAAGAATTTCACTAAGCCACATTGTGTCAGCACGGCCATAACATTCGGATCTGAGGCCACTGCCTCATTGGCAGCCTCATGCTCTCTCTCTCTCCACTGAACATACATCCTGCCAAACACACAAAGCAAAAAAGGGGAGATTAGATCTTGCACAAGTCAAAATTCCATTGCGCGAGGGTAGCCCGCGGGCTGTTGAGGCGACAGTCGCGGGTACCCGCACGCAGTTTTGACTATTAGATCTTGCACAAGTCAAAATTCCATTGCGCGAGGGTATTGCCATGGGGTTTTTCTAGTATATTAGTCAAGCACCAGCTTTGACTTTGTGCCAGATAATTGGTCGCTCTCCGACAATCCCTCAAGGCTTTACTAGGGTCGCATCTCTTTAGAGGTCTACTCCACCACCCCCCAACACTAAATTTAATAAATGAAGTGTTAAAATGCAAGATGAGGGAGTTTATACTTACTTTGTCCAAACAAAAGTTCATTTCATCCACTGAAAATCCCAGAATCAACTCTTTTGACAAAAAGGGTGTTTTTGGCTCCAGATACAATTTCCAAATTAGCAATGGTGATAATGAGCTACCAACTTCTATTTATAGAGTTTCAATTTTTGTCACTTTTGGGCCCTTTTATCGCTTTACTAAAAAACCATTTTGAGTGGTTCCGGTGTTATATGGGAGGGATTTGATTACGTATTGGGACATTTTTCATTGAGTTTCTCAAAAAAAAAAAATGCACATAAGGGATTCATCTGCGACTTTTTTTTCAAAATCAAATTGGAAGTATATATAGGTAGGATTTCATCCCCACTGTAGCATCTCGTTGCCTTTTTTTTTAAATATAGGATCGACCCCACCTGCCAGGACAATAACCGCCATATTCGCCGAAGTGTCGTGCAACTTGGTGGTAGAGCTACCAAAACATGGGATGCCCTAGGTAGTTCCTGCTTTCATTATGGTGTCCATGCCAAGCTTCATAACATATAGTAGGCCTCGGGAGTCCGTGATAGTCTTTCCCGATGTTTGAGCCTCATTTGCATGTCTTTTTCACTCTTTGTCTTAATTAACTCCCAAAACATAACGCGTCTCCTTTTAAGCCCTTTTCGTGAATTTCTTTAAACATGAAAAGATTGTCAAGCAATCTTTGTATCTTCACGCTCGTTAAACTGGAATTGGAAGTCACGTCTGTCCGACAAGATGCATTCTTTTTCGGTCCTGACAAATAATCAGACGTAACAAAGGAATACTCTCTATTGAACGCCAGCTTTAGAAGAGTATCCTCGTATAATTTTATTCTCTTTTTCGGCCTCGAGGGACTAAATTTGTGAAAAAAGTCCCCCTGAACTATAGTTAATCTCTTTTCTGACTCTCTAAAAGTGAAAAGATTGCCGAAAGACTTTATTTTCACACTCGGCAAAATGGTCCGTATATCATTCTCCGAACACCTGAGTCCAGGCAGTTGCTTTTTCTCGCCTTGTCCTTTTATCACTCGTTAAAATGGTTTTGGAATTGACGCCTAGTCGGTGCGCTATTTTACCCCAACCGACTAGACTATTGACTAAAAGGTACCCTTAATCGGGAGTTTCCTTTTATGCTTTTCGTAATTCCCTAAATATGAAAAAATCATCGACCTCCCTTCTTTGGGTCAAGTTAAACTTACATCAAGGACGCACTATTGTGTGTGTGTTCTATCAACCGCTGCTTGTAACTTTCTACCTTAAGTATAGTACGTGCTTTCCTTTCATGCTCCAACAACTTTGGCCTTCGGAGGATTTTTTCCTGAGTGTCATTTTACTAGAACATCATTCTTGTCTTTGTTCCTTGAGCTTGTATGTTTCTTCTATACCTGCTCCTCCCTTTGTAACGTAATATTCCTTTTATTCTTTTTCCAAATCAACAAAAGAACAAAAAATCAAATATACCCCAAAAAAGAGGATGGGAAAGCTATTTTCTATTGGCAGAAAAATGAGTCACCCTTGATAAAGCACATCCGGTCTTTCTGATTCATCGATCAGGATGTAGTACGACCTTGTAAAAGCTTTGCAGGTTTCATCAGATATTGTGTCCTCCACCGCTTGGAGTTACTCTTCCAAACATATGGAGAGTTTGCGCTGCTTCCTCGCTTTTAGTAGACTTCTACATTAACAAGATATGTTTCCAGTCTTATCACTTGTCGCGGTTATTGTCCATGGAAGTTGGCCAGCCTCACGCCCCACTCGCAATATGTATATTGTCTCGCATACCCAAATCATCCTCTCAACGTCCAATCAAGTTCCTGCTCTAACACCGGCTTCCTTCACCATCATCAAGATTATCATTCCACAACCGACGAGCCGCTTAAGACCTTCGGTAGTACCGTATACCCATATTACACTCCTACCCGATTTTAGAAGATTTTGAAGTTGCTGCTCGAGCTCAAGTACACAACCATCAGTCAACTCTCGAGATGGATACTTTCTAGTGTATATCTTTTTCTGATGAGATGTAGTCATTGCAGTATTGTTCAAGGCTACCTTATAGCTATTTGATGATGACCAAGTAGCAGCATTTGATTGGTATCCATGGTTCTAATTTATCCCGAGTATGGGTATGCACGCCTCGGTGAAACATTTGATATTTCTTGCGCACGCCACCTCCGACTCTCGGGATTTCCGGGCTCACTCATTCAAAGATATCAGTACAGATTGTAAAGAATTGGTAATGTATTTCACCATCAGATGCTCTTCTGAATCCTCACACATTAGAGGGCATCCGTTATAACCCTAAATTGCACCATCCATGCTTTACCGTACCGCTCAACATTGCACTTCATTGCCAAAGCCATGTTGAACAAACTCTTCAAAAACCTCCTAAATTAAGCAACTCGTGCCCTAACTCTATCACTCAAGACGTTGGAACTGGCCGACTCCACTACATCCTTCTCATTTACCTAACAAAGAAAAAAATCAGAAAAATTTCATCTAATCTAAAAGTTTAAGCCTGTTAGGAACTCGTACCATGCATGGCCGAGAGTTCGTTTAAAACCCTAGCTCCTTCTAGCCTATAAAAGAAGGTAGGGGTACTATTCAAAGGGGAGGAAAATCATAGCAAAGAAACTCTACTTCAATTGTTTAATCCATTTTGTCACAACCCTTTAGCTTTTCCTCAAAGCTTTAGGAGAATTCAAGTGCTTGAGACAAAGAAGAGGAGGAGCCTGTGATCGTGAGCCCAGGATCAGGATCGAGGAACGGTGGTCGATCTCTATTATCATTGTAAGTTGATTCATATTGAGATTAATAAAGAAGACTTTTCCCATCCCAATGCACGAATCTTGTATTTTTTATTCGGTTTATGCTTAATCTCTAACCCTCTAGTAGAACAATAACACACATGCGTAGTTTTGTCTTGATTGCAGGATCGCTTTTTGGAAGGAGCAGCAGAAGCAATGGGGTAAAGCTCAACAAAGGATCTACACCAACCGTCGATAAAAAGGTTAGTTGGTTCTTTCCATGTTTGCATGTGAAAAAGGGTTTTATGTTTGGGGTAGAAGGTTAAAAGTAATTTCTGAAGGGTCATGATCTGCATGCAGGTTTAAACCCTAGCTTATTAGTCCATAGGGTATAATTTCCCAACAACACAACTAGAAGAATGCTCCTACCCCCTATTTATAGGCTACAACCTAAAGGAAGATCCAAATCCATAATTTAACCAGCTCCAACCAGAAGGAGGCTACAACCCCCTTTCCTTTCCCCATACAACCACCCTAAAATATAAATGTAGACCAATTTTTCACTACCTCTGTCACTGAAATTGATAACATGTTTTTGTTGTTGTTTGTGATACCTCTATTGTTGCTACTAATATTGATATCTCATCAATACTACAACCACACATACCTCATACCAAGACTCACAAGAGAGTTCTCCAAATCAAATGCTTATGAATCACTAATACATACATGTTTCTGATTTCTTCAGAATATTCACTCTAGGACACACCTGGAGACATACCTTTTGTTAGTCCCTAAAGTTGCACTTGACTTCTAAAGGGAAAGCTAGGGAATCATCAAATTATTGCAATGGTTTTTGTAAATAAATATTTTTTTTGGGTTTGGAAACATGTTTGAAGGTTAGGCAATGGGTAAAGAGTAATATCAGTTTCTTAGCATATTCTTCTTAGTAACTGGTTGTCAATCTGATGAGTTAAACAAGAGGTTTCAAAAATAGGATAGAGGTATGTGGGTTTCCAATTTGTCCACTCACATATGAAAATTCTTATTTCCTAAATATCATTTAAGAATAATAAACATGTACTTGAACATAACATAGTAAATGAATAAGTAATCAAATTTGTTTTCACTAACTCATATCATAAACAGAAAAGATCAATTTTGCATTTTGCAAAAAAAAATAGACATACATTCAAGTAAGACAAGAAGAATAGAAGAGAGAAGAGAAATATAACTATCATATAGCCATTTCAATTAGTACAAAATGAAACATATTCCATTCCTTACTCATAGAAACAAAGTTTTGATATTTGCACTTCCAACCCCCCCCATCATTTCTCCTTTTGCAGTGTTTATATAGAAAAAGTACATAATTATAAAGATCCAAAAGAAATGGATCTTAAAAACCCCTCATCCATATTTATTTATTGTCTCAAATAATCAAGGAGGAGATAATATTTGATCTCCAAGTCGAATTGATGAGGTGGCTCATCAACTGTTGTCTATGAGTTATTTTAGGAAAATAAATCTGGCAAATTCCTGAAAAATAAGGTCCACAGATCTCTTTGTATCTCCAAATACATGATAGATGTGTAAAACATGAGAGAGGTTTTTGTAAATTAGTTTGTTCCTGACAAAATCCTTTTCAATATTTTTACAATTAATCTCCAATTTCTCGGAAAACATGCCTACAATTAGTGTCTAAAATAGGAAACTGATTTTAGCAAAATCCTGAAAAATAGGCCTCAAAGATCTATTTGAATCTCTTGAACCATGATATATTTTGAAAAATGGAGAGAGGTTTTTCTAAATCAGTCCATTCCTGGCAAAAATCCTTTCCATTTATTTGAAATTTGTCTCTAGTTTTGTGGAGAACGTTCCCAAAGTTGGTGTTTAAAAAAGGAAAAAACAACAAGCTACATGAAGGTTTCAGTTGTGCCTTTCTTTTCATGCATATTTTTTATATTTTTCTTTTCTGATGCATCCCCTATTTTTTCTTGATGTCCACTATAATATTACTCAGGTGTGGGTTTATTTAAAAAAATTCATAGCTTGGGATTTCTTGTTCTCATTTCATCTTTAGAACTGACTGTCTCTAGCACTTGTAATTGTTCTTTTGTTTTCTGTGTAATTTTCTCATCATCATCATCATCGAGCACAATGAAATTGTCCTTATTCAAAGAAGGATTGAATGAGGCTTTGGAATTGAGTATGAGTTTGTTAGTTTCCTTGGTTTTAGGCTTGCCTTTGTAATCTGGAACTCTTTCACCCTTTTCCACCTTACTATGTTTTTTATCAATGTTGTTCTTTACAGGTTCATCATTATAATATTTTACAGGTTCTGTCTTAACGTCTTGCAGCTGTGTTGTTATTTTTTTTCCATCTTCCTTGTACAAAATATGTCAAAACTCTTATATCCATGTTTAGAAATAGGGGATTCAAATTCCTTTTTTATTTCAACTTATTTTTGTAGTGGGAGCTTCCTTTTGTTAGACCTAGTTCTTATAGATACAGAGGGGTCTCCTGGATAAATGAGAAATTGGAAGAATATTTTCTATCTGTAGAACACTTGTTAGTTTATAAACTAGAAATCAACACAAACTGAATCATGACAATTCATGTTTTCATATCATGGCCCAAAACCCTCGATTTGACGTAGAAATGGAAAGTACAAAACACGATCTCTTTGAATTATTACCTAACCTAAATCCATGATTTGATTAGAATTATAATGGTGTTTGATCCTTCTACATGATCTCAGGAAATTTCTGACATGATCTTTAGAGATTTGGCACATTTGGAATAATGATGATTTTAGGTGCTACAAGAATAACGGTATTCTTGTAGCGCCTTCTTTTAATTCATTTTTTTTCAAATTTAAACAATAAATGGCTCTAAGTCATGATGGAAGATACTATAAAAAATCTTAATTCAAACTTAAACTCACCGATGCATGAAAAAAATACTAAATAAAACAATAAAAGCACACCATAAGGTATATAATAAATGAGTCAAAGGGTTAAAAAGGAAAACAAAGCATGGTAGAAAAGGGTAGTATTTGGATGAAAAAGTCATGACAAATTCAAGGACTAACACTGGATCATTCCGAGGATGGTGCCCTCCCTACGAGGCAACAAGAAAAATAATACCATGGTGCCTTCTTCTTTTCCATCTCAACTACTCAACAAAAAACAATTGTGGGAAAACTGAAAAACCAAACTTAAACTGAAAAGACTTGATGCCAGTGTCTCCATTGGGCTATGGAGTCATTTCTCCATGTTGATTTACCACATACCAATGCTTAATAAGCTTATTTATAAACATTTATTTCTTCTAACCAACAAAAACCAAACCTATCAGGTGAAGACAAATTTCCAAAGAACCATTCAAGCAACAAATTGATTGGTTGAATATTTTGCATGTGCTTAAGAAAAAAACAATCTTGAAAAGAAATTTGTGGTTCACCAAACAATCGAGCCTTATAATCCTAGTGAAAAAATGATAGAAGATTTAAACTTCAAAAACCCTCCATATATGAAGACATGGGATCATAAAGATCATGAAACATTAATTTTGAATCAACCATAAACACATAATCTTCCATCTCAAGATGAGCATACTGCTTTTGTGAAGAATCTGATCCAATAGTCAAGCTACACTCTACTTGTTCTGTTGAAATCAGTGCATGAATATCATTTGTTTTATGACAGTGAACAACAACATCTTGGATAGGATGAATTCCTTCATCTATTTCTCCAACATCGGATTCATACTCATACAAAATGGGCCGTGTAAAATTCAGATCCACTTTTTCACCTAGATATTTATGTGTGTGTTTTTTGTCAAACTGTTTGGGTGAAAACGTCAAATAAGGGGAAATAAAAATATAACATCCACAATGATAGATAAACCTGAAATCTCTGATTCATTTTATTTATCATATGGAGGAAACATTTAACAACACAGAAATAATATAGCATGCATTTTGACAGTATGATGCAGCGGATTACTTCAACAAATACACATAAATTATATGCAACAAAGATAAGAGGAACCTGGCCCAATAATTGGAGAATTTGATAGTTGTAATAATGGTAGCTCTCATCTTGAACTTGTAGCATCAAACTAATTTATATAATAGGTCTGTATGGACTAGAAAGGTGCACCCAACAATAAGTATGGCACCCAAAAATGATAGAGAACCACTCCCAACGAATAGATGAAGCACCCAACAATCAAGGAATGCACCTAGAATAGATACAATACACCCAACAGTCAGCTAATACCTTCTCTTTATCATAGATCAGTCTCAGAATATGGATACAATCGATCCCCAGTCAGGAATATAACCTAACATCAGATACAATCAGTCTTCCCCTCACAAATCACCCTTCACTCTATCATAAATTGCCCCCTTGCTGAAGTATGATTCCCACAAAGGCTGCCACGATTTTCCCGCAAGAAAACTCATCCTCAGTAATAGAGAAGTTGACCCAATGTGGAAATATAGATCCCAACACCCAGGAATGGACACCACAACCTCAGTTCGACCCCCACAAAATAACTTGCCCCAATATTCAATAACTTGGCCACCAAGTGAGGGAATGACATGATTCCCCTCTGTATAACTCGCTCAGTAGTCAATAAAGTTCTCCCTCTTTCAAGAATTCGACCTCTGTAATGAGAAACTCGGCCCAATAAGAATATCCTCGATGCAAGCAAAACATTCAACCACATGAAGCGCAGTGAAGAAATATGATGTGATATCTTCCCCCAAGTCTAGCTAGGGTGTATCATTGCAACACTGGAACCAAAGATAGCTTCAAAGGGTTTCCAAAACCTTATAAAACTCTCCAAGATCTCTACATATCTATTTTCTCAATGAGAAAATGAAAGAATGAGGGGTGCCTACTCATTTCCCCTCTTTTATGTCTCCATTGAGCTATTTCCTGCTCACTTACTTTTAATTTTATGTTTAAAGTCACTTTATTCTTGCATACTTTATAATTTTTAAGTGACTTCATTTTCCTAAGACCTATGTCCCCCTTTTTCCCCTTTTCACTTTATAAAGTCATTTCCTAGGCAAAAGTTGAGTTCCCTAGGTAATTTTTCCGACTTAGCCTAAGGGAACCAAATTATCTAGCGGAACCACTCCTTATGCCTCTTAGGACAACGGGGACATTATAGTCCTCCCCACTTGAGATTTCTTGTCCTCAAGCAATTGCAATCCAAGATGTTGCAATATTTTTTCTCCTTCCCAAGTGGCATCCTCTATAGGAAAAATTTTCCATTTGATCAGGTACTCTTTGATGCTCCTATTCCTTAATTTCTTCTCTCTAGTCTCCAACACCTCCTCCAGAATTAGAATCAACGAACCCTCCTCATCCAATGGTGGTATCTCTTTAGAGGTGACAACGTGTTGTCCCACTTCCTTCTTGAGGCATGAAACATGAAAGACATTGTGTATATTACACCCCCTTGGAAGCTCTAACTCATAAGCTACCTTCCCGACCCACCTTGAAATCATGTAGGGACCATAGAATCATGGCCTCAATTTCTCTGCCCCCTTCATTTTAAAGTATGACTGCTTGTATTCCTTTAAGCAGAGGTATACCAAGTCTCCCACCTAGAAACTGCGCTCCACTCTTTGTTTATCGACATACATCTTCTGTTGATTATGTGTCATTTGCAGGTTATCTTTGAGATTTCACAAGATGTCCTGACTCTCCTAAATCCAATATTTGGATTTGGGTGCCAGACTATCCTTGAATTCTCTGTCCACAAAGGTGGTGGAATCATAACCATAGAAAGATTTGAAAGGTGTTATCCTGATTGACATGTGATAAGTGGTGTTATAGCAATTCTCACCCAAGTGAAGCCATTTGATACATGCTTTTTGTTTCCCAGATACATAATTTCTCAAATACCCCTCAAGCCATTTGTTCACAATTTCAGTTTTCCCATCAGTTTGAGGGTGATAACTGGTACTAGGTGTTGATTCTACCCCTACGAGTTTGAATAGATCCTGCCAGAAGCCCCCCATGAATCTATTGTCTCGATCACTTTAAATTGTCTTGAGCAACCCATGCAGCCGAAATACCTCTCTGAAGAACAATTATGCTACCTGCACTTGTTATAGCCCTAAAAATCCCTACTCATGCATACATGGCATTGGCCCTCTTACTTTCATAATTTTCCAAATCAATTTTGATAAGCTCTACTTAAAAATCCAATTTTTAGAGCATGTACGTGCACTGCACCACTACAACCTACCCCCAACCATTTCACCTGCTATAGCCCATCCCCCAACTGAATAACCATCCTTTATTCATATAAAAGGAGGTGTTGGGGTCTCATTCAAAAAATAAGCATAAGAATAGTGAAACTCTGCCCAATTTCACTTTCCTTCCTTGCCCAATCATTTGCTACCTTTTGTGAGTTATTGCCTCTGTATTCCCTCTTCGACTCCTTTTCTTCTACTCAATCCATTCCCTTCCCTTGAGGTGATTAGTAGATTGAGAGAAGAGGCCTATTGAATGTGCACTTGTAGCATTGTAAAGAGGATCCTGGACCAGGTTCACGGAATGGTGGCCTACAAGGATTGTAAGTTTCAGTCTTTGTTTGATGAATAAAAGAATCTCTTTTCCCTGTCCCAAATGATGATGTTTTGTGTTTTTTCTCTGATTTATACATAACATTTGATATCTAACCCTAATTTATGAATAGAAATAAAATTATTGTAGCCCTTGTTTTCCTATTCTTGGATGCAGGTTAGTCTTGGGAGGAGACTTGCAGTCTTTGGAACTACAGAGCTTGAGGAGATCATCACCAGACATGGGATAAAAGGTCCAATTACCGATCTTCTCTTCTATTGATTTATATTCAATGATTTTGGTATGTTTGGGGTAGAGTAGAAAGTAGATTGACTTTTAGATGGTCATTTTCTCTCTATATATCTTAAACCCTGGCATAGTTATAGGGGATTTTCCCGCAACCAGAATTGGTGACCATATTGGGGAACTCTCTAGGGTTTTTATGGAGGTTTTTGGGTTGTTGATTGGTTTTTTGTTTTCCTTTAGAGTTTTAGTCAAGTATTATTGAGTCTTTTTAGGGTTCTTGGTCACCTCCAAGATGCGAAATCGAAAAGGTCATTGGTCTTTGTCTAACTCATTTCGAAACTTCCAGTCGAGTCTAGTGATATCATGCCCAAAGAATCGCCTATTAATGGAGATATTTTTCTAATTGCATCTTCGAACCCATGGTATGGAGATATACTTGTGTATCTCTATACTTTGAGGTGCCCCACTTCTGCTTCCCATGATGAGCATCGACGAACTCAACATCATGCATGAAACTATATTATACTCAATGACACTTTCTATAATCAAGGCATAGATTTCATTCTTTGGCAATGTCTTACCCACGAAGAAGCAGAGCTCGTTTTGAATGACTGTCACACTGGAACATGTGGCAGTCATTTTTATGGGTTGGAAATATCCCAAAATATTATATGTGCAGGTTACTTTTGGCCCTCATTAATCAAGGATTGTGTAGAGGTGGTCAAGAAGTGCCACCCGTGCCAGATCTTCTGTCGAAAGATGCAGGCACATCTTGCTCCTATGTTTCCATTCATCATTGTTGGTCCTTTCACCATGTGGGGGATTGATTTTACTACAAGTCACCTACCTTCAGCTAGGGGGCATCGTTACATCATCGTAGCAGTAGACTACTTCACAAAGTGGGTCGAAGCTATGCCAACATTTAGCAATGATGGCGAAACAGTGGCTCTTTTCATATTTAATCATATAGTAGCAAGTTTCAGTATCCCAAAGGAAATTTTCACTGAACATGGCAGTCACTTCCAAAAAATAATGATGATTGAATTAACGTCAAATATCGGGTTCAAACAAGAACATTTGTCACCCTATTTCCCGCAAGAAAATGGTTAGGTTGAAGCTGCGAATAAGTCTCTCAAGACTATTCTTCAATGGACGATCAATTCTGCCAAGTCAAATTGGCATTTTATGTTGTATTCAACATTGTGGGACTATCAAACGTCTATGAATACTTCCACCAGTTTTCCACCTTTTCAACTCGTATACGAGCTAGAAGCAGTCTTACCTATTGAATGTCAGATTCATTCTTTAAAGTTGGCAATGAAATTACTATCAAACACTTCACCTCTTGAGGAACACCTTATATATCTTGAGCAACTTGATGAGTGGTGTCATGATGCAGCCTTAGCTAATGAGGCTCATAAGAAATGAGTCAAGTGTCAATACAATCGGTCTGCTCATCCTCAGATTTTCTCTGACGATGATCTTTTCCTGGTCTATGATCAAGACAAATATCCCCTGGGGGAAGGCAAGTTCAAACCCATGTGGTTCAGACCATTCATTGTGAAAGAGGTCTTAGAGAAGGGTGCTTACCATCTGGTTTATTTTTATGGAAATTCCTTGGGAGAGCCTAGAAATGGGCTCTACCTTAAGAAGTATGACTCTTAGGTTGGTCACCTGGGTGACTTCTTGTATATATGTATAACTTCTTATACATTTTTGTCTTTTTTGTTTTGTGTACATGTAGTTATTTATGTTTTCTTTTTCACTGTGACAGATGTCAAGTGAATTGGAGGTTTATTTTGGGTTCGTGGATGACACTAGCCAGCACGCTCGGAGGCTTGCTTCCACAGCTTGGGTGAGTTTTACACCTGGAGGCCAGGTGCTATCTTTCGGAGGTATTTGTCTAGGTGATGCTACAAACAATGTTGTCGAGTATAGCGCAGTGATATAATTTCTTTGTGACACTTTGTCACATGGAATTTCTCACCTCTGGGTCTACCTAGATGCTYAGCTGGTTGTGTCCCAGTTAAATGGGGTTTACCGCGWGAATGATCCCACTMTACATCGATGATTCCTTAGGGTACGTCTCTTAGAACAATSTTTCGATTACATTATGTATATCCATGTTCCTAGGATATTCAATCATCTAACAGATACTCTAGCTAATCAAGTTTTAGATTGGCATGTTGCTCACATATAAAAGAAAAGAAAATACATACACATGTAAATACATATGTAAAAATGTCATCCATAATACAAGAAATATGTAAATATATATGTGTGTGTGTGTGTGTGTCCAAAAAATAGTGTTATGAGTACATAGGTGGGAATGAAAGCCTAAAAATTTATCAATGTACATCGCCAGGCTTATGCCCTCAAAAAATCCATATAGTACAAAAATTTCCCTTGACACATCAATGATCTAGTGCTATCTAAGGACGAGGCATATTGTCCCTACTATAATGTACACCAATGTTTGCAATATGTCAGAATAGTTGGACCCAAGTCCGAGGCACCCCTACTACATGAGGCTGCATAGCAGGGGGGACATCATCGTTCTCATCCATAGGAACAATACGAGTGAGTTTAGTGATGTTGTGCTCCACTCGTTGGAAGACTTTGTCAGCCTCTCTGGATGGGGGCCTCCCGCACCTACTGGTCCTCCTACCGCTATTGGTCCTGCCTCAATTTGAGGATGACGTCGAGTCCTGTCGAAGTCTGCTGGCCAAACATGCCCCACATCTATACATAACAGATTCACAAGTCAGTACTCTATACACACTTAAAAAGGATGTATTTGAAAATTAAAAATTAAATAAACTTTAGAATATATGTTACCTATCTTGCCTCGCTCCTTGCCGGGAGGCACAAGAATGTCTAGGTCTTTAGTGAAGTTGATCCATGCATATGGGTAATCCTTGATCACCAGGATCTGATGTGCCCACCAGTCAATAAACTTATCTTCAAGGGCCTTTATGGTCCTCCCTCCACCTTGTCTAGGCAACAATGCTACCCACCTGCTCATTGCTGGGAAGGAGGCTAGATGCCCCTACACTCTCTCTCTCTAGGACTGAGACTAGGCACCCTCTCAAATAAGAAGGAGAACAAGATAGTACCAAACCTGAAGTTCTTGTTTGTACGTCACACTCTATATGATGTATCTTCATGCATACAAGCATTTTAGTACTCCAGTTAAAATTGGTGGCCTCCAAGCACTGAATGGCACAATGCATATGTGCCCGGGAGGCCTGATGAAGGGTTGCGGATCTAGTAATCCACCCAATCAAAAGTAAGATCACACATAAATAAAGGCTAGTGATCTTGTGGATTGGCACCTGAGAACCTACCTTCTCAGCGTCGGCCTCACAGTACATTGTGATGTAGTCCTCAATGTTGAATGGCCCTGGAGGAAAGGTCCTCAATTTGATTGGTTCCCCTCTTCTCGAGAGGCCAATCAAGAAGTAGATATACTCTGTGGTTGGGGTTAGTGATTGACCCTCTAGCATGAAAACCTCAGCATCAGGATGTCAATACTCCACAAGATAATTGAGAAACCTTGGTTGTGACCTCATAAATGGATAGTGGAATAACTTCAATAACCTGCATTGCTTCAGTGCAACGATGGCCATAGGTTCCTCCTCGACCAGGATATCGAACTCCTCATGATCTCTCTCTCTCTAGTGAGCATACATCTTGTTACATGGAAAAATAGAGAAGGATCAATACTTTTTTTTTTTTTTTTCAAAACACAAGAGGGTGTACGCGGGATTCTTTTTACACAGTCTCATATGTACACGGGTTGTTTAGTATTATGCTCGAGTACATACGCGGGTTGGCCTTGGACAACCCATGTACACGCAGAGCCTCTCTTTTTACAATAGTGCTCCCCCTCCAAACACAAAACTAAAGCATAAAGGAACTATTGAATTGCAAGTATAGGTGTTTTGTACTTACTTGGTCCAAACAGAAGGTCAGTTCGTTCACTGAAGCTCTCGTAATCCATGCTTTTAGCAAATGGGTCTTTTCACCTTTTGGTTGATTTTCAAATTGCAATGGTAAAAATGAGCTATCCACTTCTATTTATAGACCTTTTTGGCCCCTTTTCCCCCTTTTTGGCCCCCTTTATCTTTTTTCCTGGCTTGGTGATCACTTTATTTCACTTCTGAGTTTTCTATTGGTCGTTCTGGTACTCTTTTCCTTTCGGTTTGGTGATTTTTTGATATGGGTCACATTTTTTTGTATACTTTGGTAAAATTCATTTTTTCCAACTTTTTGCATATAAGTTAGGGTTTCATTCTCACTTTCTACATATTGTTGTCATTTTATTTTTTCCATAGGATCGACCCCATAGAAGTGTGACACATAACCTTAATTGTTGCTTTACAAGTGTCGTAATTATGTGGTAGAGGCTAACTTTACATGGATGCCCTAGGTAGATCCTTTGTTGCATTTTTTGGCATCCATGTTGTCAGTAATGACTATAGGCTTGGGAGTCCTGGTTAGTCCTATCATGATTACATAATGAAGCCTCATTCTATTGTTCATCATCATTCCTGGCCTTACCCTTGAGACTCCCTAATGAGCATGCTTTGTTGTCATTCATGCTCACTTTGAAATTCGAAAGAAACATCCAACGAGACTGTATTTATTCTTTTCGATATCGTCTAGATTAACTGAGAAAAGTATCCCCCTGGAGTCTTATTTAATCCCTTTTCAGACTCTCTAAAAACAAAAAATTGTCCAGCGATCTTGTTTCCCTTCACGCTCGCCAAACTCAAATTTGAAAGAGCATTTGTCTGGCAGTAGTTTACCCCTTTTTTCGGTCCAGATGGATAATTTTATGAATAAAGGTATGATATAGGAACTTTGGTTCGCTAGAAGAGTATTCTCAGGCATAATTTTAACCCTTTTTCAGGCCCGAGGGACTAAATCTTCAAAAAGGGAACATTCTCCTTGGTTTTGGTTTATCACCTTTTTTGGGCCTTGGAGATTACTTATGAAAAAGGAACCCCCCCAGAGTCCATAGTTAAGATCTTTTCAAACTCCCTTAAATTGAAAATATTGTAGAGTGACCTTGTTCCTTCACACTCGTTAAATTGGTCCAGAAGAACATCTACTAGAATGAGTTTAACCCTTTTTCTGGCCTATAGATTATAGCGGAAAAAGATACGCCTCAGGAGATTCGTCTCCCTAAAGAGTTATCCTCAGTTACTTTTATACTTTAGAGCTAAGGGGACTAAACTCATAAAAAGGTTGTGAGTACATAGATAAGCTCTTCTCAGACTCCTTAAAATTGAAAATATTGTCAAGTGATCTTGTCTTTGTCACACTCATTAAAATGGTTTTGAATAGACATATTTTTAGTGCAAGTTTAACCTTTTTTGAACCGACTAGACTAATTCTGAAAAGGGTACTCCTTGGAGTCTTATTTTGCATTTTTTCAGACTCTATAAACGTGAAAAAACTACCGATATTACCTTCTCTGGGCTTGTAAAAAATTACATAGAAGGGGTCTCATTGTGTCATGCTTAACCGCATTGCGGGTCTCATCTTTGCTTCTTTGGCATAATGTTGGCTCCGTGTTGCTCTCCACTGAACCTTTGAAGCATTCCTTATACGCAAGCCTTGAGTCACTTCTTACCTCTGCGACTTGACACCTTGACCCATGGAGGAATATTCCCCGAATGTCCTTATCCTGCACATGTCTCCTTGCCCTGAGAAATAGTATGTTCCACATGCTTGGAACTAGTTTGCTTGCCTGCGACAATCGTTCCTCCTTTGTAATGTAGAATTATTTTATTCTTTTTCAAGATCTTTAAAATTTGAAAAAGACAAAAAAATAAAATATTCCAAAAAGAGGGGATGGGAAATATACATTCTTTTTTTGGAAGCAAAGATAGTCACCCTTGGAAAAAGCATATCCTTTCGTTTGTTCGTCAAGCATTGGGATCTAGTGTGACCTTGGGAAACTATTCTCTCTACATAGATCTGTGTCCTCATCCATTTGGTTACTCTTCCAAACATATGGAGAGTTTGCAATGCCTCCTGCATCATGAACTTATGTCAATGTCATGTTGTCTGAGTCTGATCATCTTTCATTCTTTTGTCCAAGGGAATTTTTACCCAACCTGAGTCGTCTTTTCTGCAGTTTGCCTCTTGAATTTCATGAGTCGGCCATCCCAAGAGTCCAGTCAAGTCCATGTTTGAAATTGATGAATTTCTATGCCTTATCATCGATATCCTCTAGTACTCCCATTGTACTCCTACCTGAGTTTTGAAGATCTTGAAATTATTTCTCGAGCTATGAAGAATTCATCTCCAGCTGTAGGCGTCACTACATTCTTGAAGATGCATATGTATATCTTCGATTGATTTTGAGATGTAGTTTCATTGTGTATTTCTCGCGGCTACACTTTATATAGTTATATGCCATGTATCTGCAGTGTATTTTATTGGAAGCCATGATTTAATTCATCCCGAGCATGGGTATGCCTGCCTCGGAGAGACATTTATTGTTTTGCAGATGGCACCTTTCGAACTCTGGTCCTAGGCTCACCTGATTTTGTGCATTGGTGAATATGTTGTAATGTATTTCGGCCATTAGTTTCTATTTTGACCTCATACATTAGGGGGCATATGTTATAGCCCTAAAATTCCCTACTCATGCATACATGTAATTGGCCCTCTTACTTGCATAATTTTCCAAATCACTACTGAGAATCTCTACTTAAAAAACCAATTTTTAGAGAATGTATGTGCATTGCACCACTACATATCACATACATATGCTTGCTTCATGCTAGACAGCCCATGTACATACACTTGTTTCACAATACACAACCCGTGTATACCTCCAAAAGTTGCAAAAATTAAAAAGTTGTAAGGAATTCAGTGGAATTCACAGGCTATTGGAGGTTTCCCAACCAATTCACCTGCTATAGCCCATCCCCCAACCGAATAACCATCCTTTTGTCATATAAAAGGAGGTGTTGGGGTCTCATTCCAAAACTAAGCATAAGAACAGTGAAACTCTACCCAATTTCACTTCTCTTCCTTGCCCAAGCATTTCACTTCTCTTCCTCAACATTCCCTCTTCATCCCCTTTTCTTCCATTCAATCCATTCCATTCCCTTGAGGTGATTAGTAGATTGAGAGAAGAGGCCTATTGAAGGTGCACTTGGAGCATTATAAAGAGGATCCCAGACCAGGTTTGCGAAACGGTGGCTGTCAATAATTGTAAGTTTCAATCTTTGTTTGATGAATAAAATAATCTCTTTTCCCTATCCCAAATGATGATGTTTTGTGTCTTTTCTCTGATTTATACATAGCATTTGATATCTAACCCTAATTTATGAATAGAAATAACATGTTTTTAGCCCCTGTTTTCCTAGTCTTGGATGTAGGTCAGCCTTGGGAGGAGAATTGTAGTATTTGGAACTATAGAGCTTGAGGAGATCATCACTAGACATTGGATAAAAGGTACAAT
Source organism: Picea sitchensis (assembly GCA_010110895.2). Classification (NCBI taxonomy): domain Eukaryota; kingdom Viridiplantae; phylum Streptophyta; class Pinopsida; order Pinales; family Pinaceae; genus Picea; species Picea sitchensis. The sequence continues at coordinate 35,149 of SNQJ01S0088117.1, read as the reverse complement.
TACCGATCTTCTACTCTATTGCTTTATGTTCAATGATTTTTGTATGTTTGGGGTAGAGTAGAAAGTAGATTGAATTTTAGACGGTGATTTCCTCTGTCTATATCTTAAAACTTGGTATAGTTATAGGGGGATTTTCCCGCTAGCAGCGTTGTAGAGTATTTGGATGATATGGAAAAGAAATGGGAGAATTTAGTAAGTCTGTCAACCACCACATAGATACAATCCTTCCCCTGAATTAGAGGTATCCCTGTAATAAAATCCATCGAAATGCCTTCCCATTTTTTCTTAGGAATGGGGAGTGGTTGGAGCAATCTTGTTGGATGGGTATGTTCTTCCTTGTTCTACTAAAAAATGTGGCACTCCCGTACAAACTTCAATACATCAGTATTGAGACCTTTATAAGCGAACCTCTCCTGGATTTGTCTATAAGTCTTCAGGTATCTTGGATGACCTACCAAAGGATAAGTATGCACAACATGCAAAATTTTGTCTTTCAACTGAGATTCTGGTATTAAATAGATCTGGTCCTTATAATATATGATGTCGTTAATAACCCTGTATCTATCATTGAAGACCTCCCCATCAAGTATCTCACAAACAAACTTGTTTTTAGAGTATTCTACCAATAGAAGTGCCTTCCATTCCATTGAAATATCCATGACAAAGATAGTGGGTATCCTGGATAGGGCATCAATGACCACATTATTTTTTCCTTTCACATACTTAATTTCAAAATTGTAGTCTTGTATTTTACTGATCCATTTTTGTTGCCACTCGCTCAGCTCAATTTTCTCCATGAGAAACCTCAAGCTATTATGATCGATCTTTACCTTGATCCTGTTTCCGACAAAGTACTGTCGTAATTTGGTCAAAGCATGCATTATGGCCAACATCTCTTTTTTGTATATGGAGTAATGTGTCGCTTATACTCTCAGAGTTTGTATCTCTCAAACACGATTGGGTGACCGCTTTGCATCAATACATATCCTATCCCAATTCTCAAAGCATCACATTCCAAGACAAAGGGTTGAATTAAATCAAGGAGTGCTAAAATAGGGCATGAACTCATCACCTTCTTCATTTTCTCAAATGTCTCATGGGCCTCCTCCCTCCAAATTAAAGACCCATTTTTGGTGAGATCGGTCAGTGGCGCTGTCAACTATGAAAATACCTTAACAAATTTCTTGTAGTAAGTTCAAAGACCAAGGAAACTCTTTATTTATGTCACATTCCTAGGAGTTGGCCACTAAATGATTGCCCTGATCGTTTCTTGGTGCACCTGTACCCCATTCACCCCAATCACATGACCCAAGTAGAGTATCTCTACCAGACAAAATTCGCACTTTGATTCCTTTTCATACAACTGCCAACTCTCTATAATATCAAGTACTTCATCAATATGTCACAGATGTTCTTCCCATATTTTGTTGTATATGAGGATGTCATCAAATAAGACCAATAAGAACTTCCTCAACAGCTTATTGAACACATGATTCATTCACGACTAAAAAGTGGCATGGGCCAGCATCTAAATGCCCATAGTGGCATATAAAGGTTGTTTTAGGTACATCCTACTCTTGTACCCTTATTTGATGATACCCTGATCGAAGATCAATCTTCAAGAAACATTTGGCTCCCCTAAGCTCATCCATTAATTCATCAATCATGGGTATGGGGTACTTATTCTTGATCGTCTTCTTGTTTAGATCCCCGTAGTCAATACACATCCGTAGAGTATCGTCCTTTTTCTTGAATAAGATAATGAAAGAGGAAAATGGGTTGGAACTAGGGTGGATGTGGCCCATTTTCAACAATTCTTTGATGGTTTTTTCAATCTCGTCCTTGTAAAATTTAGGGTGTCGATAGGGGTTTGTGATAACTGCTTGGACCCCCTCTTCTAGCTCTATGATATGATCAAAACCTCTATTAGGTGGAATTCCAGGAGGAATGTCACTAAATACTTTATGATGTTTGCAAACTAATACCCGTAAGTCCTCTAGAAGCTGTTGCAGACAGTCAAGTGGCTCTCTATTAGAAATAAAACACTCTATCGCCCACTCTATATCACCATGCCTCATAACTTACTCCATGTTGTGCAGTGACACAATATTCGGTGGGTACTGGTGCATGGATCATAGGACCACTTTGTTTCCATCTGTGCCTGTGAATTCCATCTCCATGGTCCTCTGATAAATAGTGTATATCCCAATAGAGTAAATCCATTGAACGCCCAACACTACATTGGTGTCTGGTATGTCCACCATGAAGAAATCATCTGTCATTGAGTAGTTTCCCATGGTTATTGTGAGCTTGGGAATCCACTTCATGCAAGTCATATGGTGGCCTTCTGGTATGACTACTGTGAACCCATCCAATTTATCTTTCAGGATTCCTCTCCTCTCGACCATGTTACCATCAATGAAGTTATGGGATGCTCCTCCATCGATCAATATTGTCACCTTGTGCCTCTATAGGACACCTCTGACCATCAAGGTATTATACCTTAGAAATATTGACATCGAGGCCATGATTGGGTCCTTAGCCCTAGCCTGTGAAGACTCCTCTCTTGATGTTGGATGTCCCTGGTCCTGTGCCTACTCTACCTCCTCATCCTTATCATTGTCACTTCCATAGTATACCTCAATGTAATGGGCCTTACTCATTCTTTCCTTCTCAATGCATCTGTGTCCTGGTGTCCACGGCTCATGACAGATGAAACAAAATTTATTTTTCCTCAATTCTCTCCTAGTCTCTTCATCTAGTTTGGGATTTTTGGTCCAATCTATCTGAGGTGGTATGACTTCCTTAGTCTTCAGGGTAAAGGTGGGTTTGGTAGGAAACCAACTTTTAGGTATTGCATCATGCTTGTCCTGAGCTCTGCTGACTGCATCCTATAATGATGTATGCTTGTAGTCCTTGACCCATCCTCGTAGAGGCTCCATTAGCCCCTCAACAAAAAACATCACCAAATGGCCCTCTGAAATGTTTGTCACCATCAAAACGACCCTCTGAAACTCAAATATAAAGGCCTTTCACTACTTCATTTGGGTCAAATTTCAACGGCGCGTTCGACGCAATTGCCACTTTCTATTGTTGGACGACAGACAAACCTCGGACCCCCTCAAACGTTGTTTCAGATGACGTCATTTTTTCGATGACCACGTTTGTGTCTGTATTGCGACGTTTAAAACGTGGCAATACCGACGTGTGAAATGTGGCAACTGAGACATTGAAAATGTGGCAAGACCGACGTTTGAAACATGGCAAGTGAGACGTTGAAAATGTGGCAAGACTGACGTTTTAAACATGGCAAGTGAGACGTTGAAAACGTGGCAAGACCGACGTTCAAAACGTGGCAAGTGAGACGTTTCAAAGGTGGCAAGAGAGACGTTTCAGAGGAGGCAAGACCGACGGGACGAGGTATTAGCTCCGACGTGGTTGCTATGGGAGTGACACTCTTGGACGTGGCAAGAACGACGTCCATCAAGTGGAAACAATGACGACCAAGAGTTACTAGCTCCGACATGGTTGCTATGGGAGCGACAATCTTGGAGGTGGAAAGAGAGACGTCTTGGACGTGGCAATCGCGACGGGAAGAGAGTGAAAGACGTCACAATTGCCACCTTTGTGTAGGTATTTAAAAAAAAAATACAATATCAATATCAAGACCTAATTATAGTCATTCCAAGCCCAAAGGAGGAGTAAGTCATATAGGTGTCAGCTAGTGAC
>SNQJ01S0088117.1:1601-15213 GCA_010110895.2 Picea sitchensis | reverse complement strand
AAGTCAGAAAATATTCAGTCAACGAGCCATTCAATATAGAGGATGATGGATTAGTGGACTCAGAGGTCAACGATCAAGTCGAAAAATGAACAAAATTTGACTGCCCAATTGAAGAACTAAAACATGGAACATGAGAACCAGTGTTGGAGACAACATCAAAAGGTCCATCCTGTATCAATACATAGGAGACATTCAACAACTTAATTCCATAAGACTTCTCATCAAACTATACATTGCATCTGATAATGATTTTTCATTTGACAAGATCAAACAGTTGATAGGATTTTGGAAGCATGACTCTTTGCATCCAACTTCTTTCTTCAATCATCATAAATGTGATTCGATGCAACACATATGAACTTACGGAGGTGGCCAACTAAAGGATTATTCCCACACCATAATTTGAATGGATTCATGGAAGGAACAACTTGATTTGAGATGTGATTGAGAAGACAATGTGCATAATACGCTACTTCAACCCATAAGAGAGGAGGTAGATCTTTAGACTGCAAAAGACATATAGCCATTTCGACTAATGTTTTATTTTTGCGTTCTACGATGCCATTCTGTTGAGGTGTGTGAGGAACCAACCATTGTCATTCAATACCATATTGAAGCAAGTATTATTCAAAAGGTCGATTAACATACTCACCACCATTGTCTGATCTCAAGAATTTTATGGTTCGACCACATTGCTTTTCAATAAAGGCCCAAAACCCCTTGAACTTTTCAAAGACAATGTTCTTATTCTTCATAAAGTAAATCCATGTGAAATTAAGAAAGAGTGCATCGCAAAGAAGATCATATACTTCTAGGTATCAAAGGTTCTTTTATGGTCATTGTTTTAATTGTGTTAATTTAGGACATAAAGCTATAAACTACAGGGCCTATGCCAAGAATCGAAGAAACTATGTAGGGTACTTAAATAATGTTTATCCCATAAAATCTTATGAAGTATACAACAAAAACCATTTTTTTTTGGTTCATTGAGCAATGAAGTAGAATGCTACAAATACAAAAATTTTGGACACATAGTGAAGAATTGCAGATTGACTATTCCACCTAGGGAACCAAATAAAAACATCAATAGCCAGATATCAAAACCACAAAAGATATGGAAATGAAAGAAGAACCAATGCTTGATTTCTCTACAAGCCCAAGATAGGAAAAGTGCTTGGTATGTTGATAATGGTTGTTCAAAGAATATGAAAGGTGAAAAGAATAATTTTATAACTCCGAAGAAAGAAAGAGATGGATCAATTTCATTTGGAAATAATCATTCAACTAAAATTATAGGTAGAGGCATAGTTAAGCTTGGAAGAAAGGATGTAATGGCAAGAAATGTTCTACTGATTGATGATATGAAAAAAAATCTGTTGAGTGTCAGTCAAGTGTGTAACCAAGGACACATGCTTTAGTTTGAATTAGAGAAATGTGAAATTAGGAAAGAAGGATCAATCAAGTTAGTGGCAACAATAAGGACCCCGAACAACATATATGTTTTCAATGAAATTGGAAAATAAAGTTTTTGTTTAGGAAAGGAAAATGAAATTTGGCTCTGGCACAGAAGAATGGGTCACATGCACTTTGAAAATCTTTTCAAAATCAACAGAAAGGAAGTAGTAAAAGAAATTCCTGAAATTTCAAAGAAAACAAATACTCTATGTAAGCATTGTCTACAGGGAAAATAGACCAGGACCAAGTTCAAATCAAATGAGTACTCAATGAAAGAACCATTGGAGATTGTACATGCCGATATATGTGGACCAAAGAGAACAAAGGGATTAAATGGTGAAAAATACTTCATGCTAATGATTGATGACTACACAAGAATGACTACAGGTTTCTTTCTCAGGAAGAAGTGAGAGGCATTCAAACACTTCAAGATATACAAAGAGATGGTTGAAACAAAGACAGACTTGAAAATCAAATGTTTGATATTAGACAATGGTGGAGAGTTTACATCAAAATAATTCATGGATTTTTGTGGTGAACATGGGATAAAAATGAAATTCTCAATAACCAGGACACCTCAGAAAAATGGAGTTGTTGAAAGAAAGAACATGACAGTACAGGAGATGGCTAGAACCATGTTGAAATATTCCAAGTTGGGTGACATATTTTGGGAACACGTAATACATACAATAATTCATATATTGAACAAAGGAATACTCATAAATAACAATGATAAGACTCCCTACGAGCTATGGAAAGGAAGACCGAAAAATGTGAATCATTTTAGAGTATTTGAAAGCAAGTACTATATTAAGAGAGAAGACGAAAATATTGGAAAATTTGACTCCCAAGTTGACAAAGGAATATTTGTTGGGTACTCGAGAAAAAATAAGGTATACAAGTGTTTCAATATGAGACTCAATAGAGTAGTGTAAATAATTGATGTTCAGATTGAAGAGAAAAGTGTACAAAATCCCAAAGGAGAAAGAAAAGACTCAACAGAGCAGGAAGGAGAAGAGGATTTGAAACAAGAAGTAGAAGAAGAAAAAGAAAAAGAAGAAGAAGAGAAACCAGAAGAAAATCAAGAGGAAGATGACTAGAAAAATCTTCAGATATCTCCCAAAAATCCTAGTCGACGAGTGCATAAAAATCATCCATCAGAACAAATAATTGGGAATAAATATGCAGGAGTTGAAACCCGAAGAAAATTGCACTCACCATAACAAAGACATCTAGGCTCACTATTGTCAACAGTTGAACCAAGAATTTTTGAAGAACCCAACACTGATGAACACTGGATCAAAGCAATGGAAAAAGAAGTGGATTAGATAGAGAAGAATGAAACATGGGAACTTGTTCCAAGGTCAAAGAATAAGAACATGATTGGCACAAAATGGGTATTCATAAACTAGTTGAACGAGGATGGACAAGTAACCAAGAATAAAGCAAGGTTAGTATGCAAGGGATATGCTCAAGTTGAAGGAATAGATTTTGAAGAAAAGGTTTTGAGTTTCCAGAATGGAAATTTTGAAGAAAAGGTTTCCCCAGTTTCCAGAATGGAAGGATTAGATTGATCTTAGCTTATGCATGTTCGAAGAAAATCAAAGTATATCAGATGGATGTAAAACCAACCTTCCTAAATGGAGAACTAGATGAAGAAGTATACATTGAATAACCAGAAGGGTTTCTACTATCGAAAAAGTAAGATTATGTTTGTAGATTGAATAAGACACTAGATGGACTCAAAAAATCCCCAGAGCATGGTATTCAATATTGGACAGTTATCTACAATAGTAAGGGTTTAGGAAAGGTAATGCAGACAATTATCTCTACATAAAGGTAAATCAATATGGTATGTTGATAATTGAAGTTTATGTTGATGGCATTATTTTTGGAAGTGATGATGACGGGATGAGTCAGGAATTTGATAAAGACATGCATAATGAATTGAAAATGTCATTACTTGGTGAGTTTTCTTTCTTTTTGGGACTCCACATATGTCAGCAGGATACATGTATTTTCATATCCTAGAACAAGTATATCAAATACATGTTAAATAAGTTTGGAATGGTATATTGCAAGCTCGTAAGTACTCCCATGCAGACCAATTTCAAAATGAGAAAAGATGATCAATCCAAGGATGTAGATAAGAACTCTACAAATCGATGATTGGCAGTTTACTCTATGTGACAACATTGATACTAGATGTGATGCAAGCAGTTGGACAGGTGGCAAGATTTCAAGCAGCACCAAAGGAAACACATGTTATGGTAGTAAAGAGAATCTGCGAATTAAGAATAATCTATCTCTAGTTTCATACACATATGGATTATGGATTATGGTATCCAAAAGAATATAGAATATGGTATCCAAAAGGGAATGATCTATCTCTAGTTGCATATACATATGCTAATTGGGAAGGAAGTGTTGATGACAGAATAAGTACAAGTGGAGCAAACTTCTACTGGGGTGATTGTTTTGTATCATGGTTGAGAAAGAAACAATCTTTAGTATTGTTGTCCACAGTAGAAGCAGAGTATATTGTAGCAACAACATGTTGTACAGAGGTTCTCTGGATGAATCAAACTTTGCAGGACATACAGGTGGAATATGACAAGCCTATTTTGATATTCTATGATAATACTAGTGATATAAGTATATATAAGAATCTAGTGATGCATTCCAAGAACAAACACATTCTGATCAAGTTTCACTTTCTACGGGAACAAGTTACAAAGAAGAACATCAAGGTAGAGTATGTTGGTACAAAAGACAAGATTTCAGATATCTTCACCAAACCTCTTCCAAGGGATACTTTTGAGTATCTTCGACAGAAACTTGGAATAGTTTCATCCCCATATTGATATACATGGTAGCTATCATAGTAAGATAGAGGGAGATAAATAGTAATCATGAAATACTTGAATGATTTTTGAATTCTTTTTGTCATATATTTACAAGAGGAAGCACCATGAAGAGAAACATCAATAGAGATCAGAGGCTTACAGACAAGGGAATCATCCCCAAGGATAAGTCGTCCTTTTCCATTGATGATAAAGGGGGAGATAAAAATAGAGGCATGGAAAGGAAGAGAAGAGGCATGAAGACAGGGAGAGCCAATTTGAGCAAGAGAAGTGTGGTGTTTAAGTGTTTCCATCAATGCCAAAGGAGGAGATTGTTGAAATATTAATTAATTGTTGAAAGATTAATTTTCATTAGATTGGTTGTCATTGATGTCAACCCTTGAACAAGAGGTTAATAGGTTGCATGCCGAAGTAAAGTAACTATAAACATAAGTTAACAAGTTGCATGCCATCATGAGATTGTAAATAGGAGTTAACAAGTTCCATGTCATCATGAGTTGCATGGAAGTTGCATGTCATCATGAGATCCTCATTAAAACACAAAGAATATTCAATTGGAGTACCACTTTTGAGAATACAGGTTGCATTTATGAGGTAGCAAGTCGAAGGAAGAGAAGTCCAGTGAAGTAAACAGTTTGCAGTAGCCGAGATTATGGAGAAGATGTTTCATACATAGGTTCTTTGAGTAAATTAGTGACTTTCAAGAGGAAAAGTGTGAACATCTACGAGATATAGTGAAGAAAAGAATGAATACCCGTGAGCAAAAAATGCATAGGGTCGTGGACCTGTGAGGAAAATTTGTGAAGATCAGGGATCTAAAAATAAGGTCAGCTACAAGATTTAAGGTGTTAGTCCTTGAATTTGTCATGAATTTTTCATCCACAAATTACCCTTTTCTACCATGCTTTGTTTTCCTGTTTTCCACTTTGACTCATTTCTTCTATACCTTATGGTGTGATTTTATTGTTTTCTTTAGTATTTTTGTCATGCATTGGTCATATTAAGTTTGAATTAATATTTTTTAGAGGATCTTCCATCATTATTTAGAGCCATTTCTTGTTTAAATTTGAAAAAAATTGAATTAAAGGAAGCCGCTACAAGAATACTATTATTCTTGTAGCACCTGAAATCATCATTATTCCAAATGTGCCAAATCCCGAAAGATCATGTCAGAAATTCCTGAGATCATGCAGAAGGATAAAGAACTATTACGATTCTAATCAAATCATGGATTGAGGTTAGGTAATGATTCAAATAGATCAGGTTTTGTACTTTCCATTTCTACATCAAATCGAGGGTTCCAGGCCATGATATGAAAACACGAATTGTCATGATTCATTTTGTGTTGATTTCTAGTTTATAAACTAACAAGTGTTCTGCAAATAGAAAATCTTCTTCCAATTGTTCATTTATCCAGGAGAACCCTCTATATCTACAAGAACTAGGTCTAACAAAAGGAATCTTCAACTGCAACAAGAAGTTGAAATCAAACAAGAATCTGAATCCATTGTTTCTGAACATGTATATAACAATTTTGACATAGTTTGTACAAGGAGGATGGAAAAACAAAGAACAACACAAATGCAAGAAGTTAAGCCAGAACCTAGAAAAGATTATAGTGATGAACCTATAAAGAAGAACATTGATAAAAAATAGAGGAAGGTGGAAAAGGGTGAAAGAGTTCAAAATTACAAAGGCAAACCTAAAACCATGGAAACTAACAAACTCAAATTCAATTCCAAAGCCTTATTAAATCCCTTTTTGAATAAGAAAATTTTCTTTGTGCTCGATGATGATGATGATGATGATGAGAAAATTACACTGAAAACAAAAGAACTATTCCAAGAGCCAGAGACAGTCAGTTCTAAAGATGAAATGAGAACAAGAAAGCCCAAACTATCAATTATTTTAAATCAACCTGCACTTGAGGAATATTATAGTGGACATCAAGAAAAAACGGGATGCATCAACAATGAAAAATATCAAAAACTGCATGAAAAGAAAGGCGCTACTGAAACTTTCATGTAGCTTGTTGTTTTTTCCTGTTTTAAACACCAACTTTGGGAACGTTCTCCGAGAACCCAGAGACTAATTTTAAAAAACTGGAAAAGGTTTTTCTCAGGAACAAATTTTTTTAGAAAAATTTCTCTCCATTTTTCAAAATCTATCATGGTTCAAGAGATTAGAATAGATATTTGAGGCCTACTTTTTCAGGATTTTTCCAAAAATAGTTTCATGTTTTAGACACTAATTTTAGGCACATTTTCTGAGAAATTGGAGATGAATTTTAAAAATATGGAAAATGTTTCTATTAGGAATGGATTGATTGCCAAAAACCTCTCTCAATTTTTACACAACTATCATGGTTTTGGAGATATGAATAGATATTTGGACCCTAGTTTTCAGTAATTTGCCAGATTTATTTTCCTAAAATAACTCTTAGACAACAGTTGATGAGCCACCTCATCAATTTGACTTGGAGATCAGATAGTATCTCCTCCTTGATTATTTGAAACAATAAACTAAATATGTATGAGGAGTTGTTTAGATCCATTTCTTTTGGATCTTGATAATTATGTACTTTTTCTATATAAGCTCTACAGAAGGAGAAATAATGGGGGGGTTGGAAGTGGAGATATCAAAACTTTGTTTCTATTAGTAAGGACTAGAATACGTTTCATTTTCTACTAATTGAAATGGATATCTAATGGTTAGATTTCTCTTTTGTCTTGTATTCTTGCTTTTCTTACTTGAATGTATGTCTATTTGTTTTGCAAAATGAAAAATTGATATTTTTTGTTTATGATATGAGTCAACGAATTTTTTTTTATTACTTATTCATTTTCTTTGTTATGTATAAGTACCTGTTTCTTATTCTTAAATGATATTTAGGAAATCATAATTTTCATATGTGAGTGGAAAAATTGGAAACCCACATACCTTTGTCCTATTTTTTAAACCTCTTGTTTAACTCATCATATTGGCAACCAGTTACTAAGAAAAGTGTGATAAGAACCTATTCCCATGATAAGAAACTGATATTACACTTTACCCACTGCTTACCTTCAAACCTATTACAAAACTCAAAACAAATATTTTTTTACAAAAACCATTGCAATAACTTGATGATGTCCTAGCTTTCCCTTTAGTAGTGAAGTGAAACTTTAGGGACTAACATCTTTTGGGGCCATTGTTGGGGATGAAGTAACGAAGATTATCTTCCCTGGGCTATACAAAAATGACTAAGACTAGTTCTTGATGGTGAACAAGATCTGGTGACAAATTGATTACGTCATTCACCTTGCGACTCTATGAAGGAAGAAATCATTGGCAACTCCACTGATCTAGGATGTCAAAGGCCATGGAAACAATTTTGGCCCGTAGATTTGCTCCATTTGATTTCTATGTTGTTCCTAGATTCCCAAATGATGTGCCTACTGTGTATGATTGGATAGACCACCTTCCAAGGTTTAGAGAAGATGATCATGATCACCCTGCTCAAAATCTGCTTTATTTTCATCAATACATGGACCAACTGGATATTTATCATGAAGACGTATTAATGAAGATGTTTATGTATTCGTTGGAAGGTGATGCAAGAGAATGGTACCGATCTCTTCATTTTTCCAGTATTTCATCATTAAAGGATTTCCATGCTGCTCTGCATTCATATTGTAAGAGGATTTATCCTGCCAAGTGCCTCTTGAATGATTGTTGTGAACAATTTAAATTTCTTAGCATAAATTTTCCGGATGGCTTTAGTGATGATATTAGTGAAGATATTTTGGAATGTTCTCATAATACTCCTAACAATTTTGAAGGATGTTTGAATGGGTCTCTTCATGAAGAATTTGCTGCTAGAAATGTTTGTGAAGACCAGTATTTTAGTGAAGAAATTCTTGAAGATTATATTGTTGGTGAACACAAATTTTTATCATTGTCATTTGAAATCAATCAAAAGTCTCTAGCCTATGATTATGAAGAATATTTGATCATTCATGAAACTTTCCCTCATTCATCTTTTCAAGGAAAAGTTTTTCAAGATGTTGATGATAGTGTCATTGATAGTATGACAAAAAATTTATTGTATGGTTCTATAAGTTGTTGTCATAATGAAATTTTTGTTCCAAAAGACCAGGTTGTTCATTTTTGTCCATTCTTTGAAGAGTATCATGAAACCAAATTTTGTGAATTTCAAAATTCAGAAATTTTTTATAGTCAACCTATATATGATGAATATGAAAATGGAGAAGAGAAAATTTTTATATTACCCTCCATTGACTTGAGAAACAATCAACCTTTCTTTGACAACTTTGAATCTAAGATTTTGGAAGGTATTGAAAGAGGTAGTGTTGAGCTTATTTATATAACAACAACAAAAAATGGAGAAGAGCATAATTTCACATCAACATTCATTGACCTGTGCAACAATGAGCTTGTAATGTCCCCATTGGCCTAGGAGGCATAAGGAGTGGTTCCGCTACCCTAATTTGGTTCCCATAGGCTAAGTCGAAAACATTACCCAGGGAAATCAACTTTTTCCTAGGAAATGACTTTTTAAAGTGAAAAAGGGGAAAAGGGGGAGATGGGTCTTAGGAAAATGAAGTCACTTAAAAATTATAAAGTATGCAAGCATAAAGTGACTTTAAAAATAAAATTAAAAGTAAGTGAGCGGGAAATAGATCAATGGAGAAATAAAAGAGGGGAAATGAGGAGGCACCTCTCATTCTTGCATTTGCTCATTAAGAGATTTGGAGAGCTCTTGGAGAGTTTTCTAGGGTTTTGGAAACCCTTTGCAACTATCTCTGGTTTTGTTGTTGGAACGATACACCCTAGCTAGACTTGGGGGAAGAGATCACATCAGATTTATTCACTGTGCTTCATGTGGCTAAATGATTTGCTTGCAACAATGATATTCTTATTGGGTCGAGTTTCTCATTATAGAGGCTAAATTGTTGAAAGAGGGAGAACTTTAATGACTGTTGAGCGATTTATACAGAGGGGAATCATGTCTTTCCCTCCCTTGGTGGCCAAGTTATTGAATTGTGGGGTGAGTTAGTTTGTGGGGGTCGAACTGAGGTTGTGGTAGCCATTCTGGGGTGTTGGGATCTGTATTTCCACATTGGGTCGACTTCTCTATTGTTGAGGCTGCGTTTTCTTGTGGGAAAATTGTGGCAGCCTTTGTGGGCATCATACTTCAACAAGGGGGAAATTTATGACAGAGTGAAGGGCGATTTGTGAGGGGAAGACCGATTTTATCTGATGTTGGGTTATATTCCTGGCTGGGGATCGATTGTATCCATATTTTGATACTGATCTGTGATAAAGAGAATGGATTAGGTGACTATCAGGTGTACTATATCTATTATGGGTGCATTCCTTGATTGTTGGGTGCTTTGTCTATTCACTGGGAGTGGTTCTCTATCATTTTTGGGTGCCCTAATTATTGTTGGGCACACCTTTCCAGTCCATATAGACCTATTATATAAATCCATTTTCTGCTACAAGTTCAAGTTGAGAGCTACTGTTAATACAACTATCAAATTCTCCAATTATTGGGTCAGGTTCCTCTTATCTTTGCTTCATATAATTTATGTGTATTTGTTGAAGTAATCTGCCGCATCATACTATCAAAACACATGCTATATCAGTTCCATTATCATAGTTGGATTTCCTACAGCCACAACTCAGAGACTTCCTATTTGAACTGGTACTGAAATCTTGGAAGGGAAGTGGTATAACTTGAAGGACTGTAGTGCATAGAAGTGGTACACTTCCTTGGGTTGTGCAAGTTAAGGGAATGAGAGTTTGTTGCTTGGAGTTTCCATGGGAATCAATAAAATATAAAATATATTAAATTTGGAGTTCCTGGATCCATGGATGATTTTAGGGGCTAAATTTCACTCATGGGCTAATTTTCCATGGTTTTTCCAAAAAAAAGATTCGCTATTTTAAAAATGATTCACCCAAATTCTATAGGATAACATTATTTTACCTTTAAAATCGCCAAAAGTTTATAAAACCTATATAAAATCCTTAGAAATTTGAATATTTTTACAAAAATACCGTCAAACATTTATAGTTGGCATATGAAGGATTAGTAAGATTCACCAAGGTTTCTACATTTTAAAATAAATTTCCATCCTTAAAATCATCCCTGCCTAGATCCATAACTTAAAGACTTCATGTCCAAACTTGTATTGGAACCCTGGAAGGGAAGTGGTACAACCTAAAGGACTTCAGTGCAAAGAAGGGGTACACTTCCTAGGGTTGTGTAGGTTGAGGAAAAGAAGATTTTGTTGGTTGGAATTGTTGTGGGAACTGACAAAGCATGAAGAATATTGTAGTTGGATCCATAGAAAGATGGTGCAGGCCATGAAAAATGAAAGATTGTTGCTTGGAATTGCTACGAGAATGATGAATTGTGAAATTATCTTATGCGGGTTCGGCTGGGAAGACTAAGTATCTGTGGTTTTTGGACTGAAGTTCCTATGTATGTATATTGTTTGGGCTAGGGTGTCTATGTATCTATGATTTTGGTCCAAAGACCCTGTGTAATTTGTTTTAGGTGGGAATGCTAGTGTGATCTTGGGTCGGAGAACCTATATGTTTATTAATGGATAGGGAGACAAAATTATAAAATGTATGTACACCTGAAGGGTGTTATGCACTGAGGATAGTGAAAAAATAAGGGGGAGCGAAATGTAACATCCCTAATTTTAATCTCCATGAATTAAAATGTAATTGTATAAATGTAATTTAGGTCGGTGAGCCGATGTGTTGGGGTGAAGAGCCCTTATTGGTTTAATCTGGTTTGGGGACAAATTGTATGTTGTGTGTATTAAAGTAATTAACAAAGTTAATAGTAGTTGGAAACAATATGAAAGGGATGAAGAACAAAAGGGGGATATGATTCCATGAGAGAGATGGGGTCTAAGGGGGAATTACTCATGGGTATTAATCCAACCCACATTCCTAAATTATTATTATTGTGAAAAAAAAATTATTTGTTCTTGAGTGTTCCTAAATCCAACCATTAAACTCATGTAAGAGGGTGGGTGTGAGGAGTCACATCCCATAGTTACTGGAGAGCATGGGAAGGAGTACAATTAGCTCAGGGAAGAGTGTAATTCAAGTCAAGAAAACAAGCAAAGAGAGGAAATTTGCATTGCAAATGGCGTAGTTTTTGGGACATTCACATTTTTGCATGGAGTAGTTTTTACTTGCATATTTTGGAAATCAAGAGAGGAGATGAGTGTTGGGAAGAGCACCAACCATATTGGGTTGTGTTTTTTTTTAGAAAGAGGTTTGTGTGCTTGTAAATTAGGTTGTAAGCATGTGAAGTGTTTTTATGTTGAGAAAATGACTCAAGAGCCTTGTGAGGGTTGTTGTGAGCACTCTTTAAGTAGATGGGAGGTTTTCTAGTCAACCAGATGCACTGGAGACCTGGAGGGAAGTGGGAAGGCCTGAGGGACTCTGTGTAGTGAAGGGGGATCTCATTCCTTGGGTTGTGCAGGTTGTGAGAAACGGATTGGAACCTGGATTTTGGGGTTGATGTGTGTGGAGAGTGGATAACTAAAGGGTTGAATCTCCTTGTGGACTCATAGCCTCAGCTCGGGGGTGGCTTGCTATTGAGAGAAAAAGAATAACAATTCTTATGGTTGGGAGATTCATCCTTCATATGCAACCAGTTTGTTATCTATTAACAAATAAGTTCTATGTTGTGTTTATTATGATATTCCTTTGTGTAAATAGTTTATATGGATGATGTGTGTTTGTTGTTTTCTTGAATAGTTCCATTCATTTTTTAATATATGTTTTTAGATGCATTTAGAGCATTGGTATTATTCCAATGGTTAGATTGTGTGTGATATGTAGCTGGTAAGCTATAGGAAATTAATAAGTAGAAAATATTATGTTTTAATGTGTATTCTATATTTGATGTTGCTTAGTTGGGGGTTGGGTATGTTACATATGTATACATTGATGTGACCTTTGGATTCATTGTCCAAGGTGTCTTAGACTCCTGATGACTCTTCATACATAATTGATGGTTCACATTCCATTTGGTCAATAACCCTAATGAGTTACATTTCCAACATTCCCCCCCTTAATCTGAAGGGGTTTATGTGAGTCCAAGGTGAGAGATGATATCTGAAAGTGGGTAGATGAAATATGGAAGTGTGTAACTGCTAATAGTTGAATGTGCTCTCTGAATCTGGTGGTTTTGGGATAACCAAAAACCGAATGGTGATGGTGGTTTGAGGAAGACCACAAACCAATTTGGTGGTTTAAGGATGACCATAAACTCTGGAACCCTTCTCTAGGCTCAATTGTTCCCAGAACATTTCCCAATTAACTAGAATATGGACGTTGATGTCTTCTGCTAATTAGAATTTCTCTCAAATGATGGTTTAAATATGACCATAAACTATTTTTTAGTAGAAGTTGAAATTATTCTACCAAGTGGAGGTTTAAGGAAAACCACAAACCGTTGTCTAACCAAATCTGAAAGTCTTCTACTAGGTGGTGGTTTAAGGAAAACCACAAACCAATCACTCTTTCTTATTATTGCTCGATTGATGGGACTTCGAAACTTGAAGCATGGATTTAAATTGCTGATATTGTTCCCCCCTATTAGGGAAAAGGTGATAAGATGCAAATATTTGTACTGCAAGTTGTTTCAATAACTGAGAGGGAATTTGTCGATATGATTGACATATCTTCTTAACTATTGATGAGCATCGAAAATAAGTCATCCACCCATAGTGGTTCTTTAGTCTTACAGGTTTCTTGTTTTTAGAACATATGTTTGAAGGATGATTTTTCTTTCCACAATGCTCACAAGGATGAAGATCGAAGCATTGATATTCCATGTGGCCAACTCGCTAACAATGTTGGTGTAGCGCACCCATTTCAGAACTTTGGGCTTACTCGTGCTCTGATACCAATTTGTAGCGCACCTTTTCTACTACTAAGGTTTAATTGCTCTTAAAAGAAAACTATAACAACATTTGTACATAATTCATATAGATGTTATTTAACCCACATGCATTTAAACAATAAACACATTCAACACAGAGTATTCATATGAATTACTGCCATAATCAACAAGCAATTAGCTTTTCATATTAATTCATATACATAGTGGAAATCATGATATCATAAGCACTAGAGTCACACAAAACATGATTAAAACATAATCAGATACTTATCTTTTAACAGTGGTAGAATCCACAAACCAAGTGCAGGCCTTCCACAAACCTCCTAACCTTAGACCACACTACTCATCA
>SNQJ01S0088116.1:42306-54381 GCA_010110895.2 Picea sitchensis | reverse complement strand
TCGTGTTTGTGTGTTGAGTCTGGGTCGGTCATTTCTATGTGTGATAGAGGAGGAGACCAGATTAGATTGCAGGCAACTAGATCATGCGTTGGAGAAAACATCTTCGAGCGAAGGGTAATTGAGGTTTTCAATGAAATCTCTACTCCAAACTCCCACTCCAAGTATGTAGAGATGGATCTGGCTCTCTCTTTTCTATTAGTTTAGCCATGATTAACCTGTAGCTTCTTTATATATAAGTAGTTTAACCAGATTATTTATTTAACTCCCCTATTTATTGGATAAACCCATCTGTGTATTGGCTCAACCCTTTTGCTTCTTTAGTTTAACCCACCTCTGACTTCATTAAATGTGTTTCTTTCACACCCTCTTCATTGCTTATGTATCAATTCATTAAACGTATTGCTTTCAAACCCTCTTCATTGTTTGTGTATCAATTCATTAAATGTGGGTTTTTAACCTTGTTGTTTATTGGTGTAACCTACCATCGGTTTACGCCTCTATCATTAGCTTTGCTTTTATTACTTTTACCCACCCCTCACTTGTGTATTGATCCAACCCACCTGCATTATATCTCTTTAATTAAGTTTAATAGTACTTGGATGCTAATTTTTCTTTCCATGCTCCCAAGACCTCGGTATTGGTGACCTAGAACACGAGTCGTCAATCAGATTTAACAAACAATGGTTGATATTTCATGCAGGAATCTTGTAAAATCCTCATATGAATCTTGTTATCCATTACTATCCATTGATTTGTGAGAGATTGGACGGCTCTAATAAATTTAGGTTTGTCTACCCTTTAAGGAATCCCGAGATGCAGCGACAACCCTTAGTCTCCAATTGATTCATGTAGTCTTGAGGTTTTGAAATGAGCAAGTACATCTATACTTCTAAGAAATTTGAGATGGAATCTTCTCCATTGATATGAGGATGAAGGGTCATCATTGTCACTTAGCCCTATTGGAATTCCCTATGTGATATGGCTTCATGTTGGACATGACCCATAACCATTGTTACACAACCCCTATTTAGTGGGGCATGCCACTCATTGCTTGAACCTTCTCCATAGGATAGAGAACCCCCTTTGTCTGAACCTTCTCCATAGGATAGATAATCCCCTTTGCTTGAAAATTCTCCCTAGGACAGAGAATGTATTTTTTGAATGGAATTACTATTTGATGTCCCCTCTGTGAGTGTTAGAAAACTTTGAAAAGTATCATACCTTAATGATATACACTTCGAAAACTTTAAATTCTATCTGGTAGCATCTATATATATATTTTTAATTTTTTGGGGTTTTTCTTATATAGTCTATCATTTTGTTTTTTAATGTGATAGTAGTAATTTATATGTGTTGTTGAGACTATGTGGACAACATCCCAGAGTTGGAGAGAGCCCCAAGCTGAGCCTGCAATGATTGACCTAACAACACGTTGGATCCAGGCAGAATCAGAAAGAAAGGCTATTTTTGGCAGAGACGCATGCAAGATGAAAGAGACACCTAGAAGGAAAAGAAGCACACATGCATGCATGGAACACCTAACGACGCTAGGGTTAAGGTTTTTGTAATACATTATAATGGATGGTGAGCTGAAGATATAAATAATTTGCACTTAGGATATAGGAGGAGAGAGATATACACATAGAATTAGATATCTGGAGAGAGAGAGAGAGAGAGAAGAGAGAGAGAGAGAGAGAGAGAGAGAGAGAGAGAGAGAGAGAGAGACGAGATATATAGAGAAAGGAAGAGAATGGTAAGTACGATATGAGTTACTAATATGGTGAGCTAGAAAGGGCATGAGCGAATCGACCACGAGGGTTAGATTGCAGGCTGAGGAGCCTGGTGCGATCTAGTCAGCCTTGCAGGGATCAAGGAGCCTACGGGAGGGAAGAAGAACTAAGATTGTAACCATGCGCAGCATGGAGATTTCCAAACTATAATAAAATCCTGAGAGCCATATCTTTGTGAACGTATCCCGGGAGGGGTTGAACCATGGTAAAACTATGTTATGTGACTGAATGAATATATCTATGTGTCTTACTAGTTGATGAATGGTGAATGAATGAGTAGTTAAGTAGATCTGGTATTTTACATGCATGCATAGAATGAATATTATAACTAGATGTTAAATGGACTGAATAAAGGTTACAACATACAAACACATATCTCTCTCAATCCCAGGTTGCAAATGCCTGAGTATTGCAGCCACTCATAGAGTTATCTCGGGTGAGACTATGCAGTGCACTCTGTGTACTATGTTGCCTTCTGGGTTACCAGAGGGATCGATAGTCTTTAAGGGATTTTGTTGCGAAGATTCTTAGCTATGAACCAAGGTCAATCTGTAATGGTCAATAGAATCACAATCCCTTAAGACCAGTAAGATTAAATAGATAAAAGGGAAAGAAAACCAACAAATGGTTTTGTTGTCGGCTGATTGGAAGGCAATGGGAGTGAGCATATAAGATCCGCGGAGAAAGTATCAAAAGAATATGG
Source organism: Picea sitchensis (assembly GCA_010110895.2). Lineage (NCBI taxonomy): Eukaryota > Viridiplantae > Streptophyta > Pinopsida > Pinales > Pinaceae > Picea > Picea sitchensis. The sequence goes on along the minus strand of SNQJ01S0088116.1, from coordinate 51,888 downwards.
GATTAGACGACCACAAGGTGAAAGAATACGACTCTAAAAAGGGGATGTTGATACCATGGAATCCCATGAAAGAAGAGATCAAAAGTTGGTTGAATACAAAGGAGCTAGAGTTTGCGCAGAAAGATAACAGAAACCCGAAGCTAACACTGCGCAAATATCTGGACAAGTACGTATTCACCGACTTGCATGAAGTATTTTTATGTGAGTTCCCACACATATTGCAGGAGTGGATCAAAAGATTGAAAGACAACCATCCTACGAATCAGATTCGACAGCTAGAATGGAATCTTGAAGAGACCGCGCAACTACAACGAGTGGATAATAAGTTTATGCACACAATAGATTTCTAGTTAGACAACATTGTTTCTAGATATATCACAAAGTTCACAGTAGATACAGGAAAGTCGTATAGCGCAACTAAACAATAATTCTTTAAGGGACCTCGAGGTAGGTATATCAGATCATTATATACTTCCATTAATATATTTCTATATAACAAAAGTGTAATGACAATGGAGTCAGACAACTAAACATCCCTGCGTGCATGGGGGAAGGGGGGAAGCACTGACAGGGAAAGGATAAATGGAAGGAGAGGGGATAAAGGAAAGAAGGAGGAGGCCTTGGACCCTATTATGATGGAGGACAGCCAGATCAAGCGGATCATGGAGATAGCTAGAAAGACATGCAGTGGAGTACCCTACCAATACAAGGTGAACACTAAGAAGAGAGTCATAGCTATGAGGGAAGGCTTGGCAAGTGATGAAGAGGAGGTAGAGGATCTTCGGGATGTGGAGCAGATTGAGGAAATCCTGCATGCGACATATGAGAGGAAGATGAGAGTTCCAAGAGCGGAAGTAGAAGGCAGAACTCCTATCCATATCAGTGTTAGTGTGGAACCCATAAACCCATGTGTGACTAATACACCAAGAAGAAAACCACCATTTAGACAACTGAATTTCGGGAGAAGGAAGACAGCATGAAATACATATACACAAGGAACAACCACCGGGGGAGCCAGTTCAGGAAGCAGTAGTCAAGTATCTACAATGGACGAAGGTAGCAGTTCAACATTCAAGATGGCAGAACATGATCCAACCATCAGGTTACCAGAATTCAAAGGTGAAGTGTCGGAGGACCCAGAGAAGCACCTGTTTATCTGTGAAAATATTTGGGAAGAAAAATAGATCACAGAAGAGGACACTAAACTTGCACAGTTATCCATCACATTAAGAGATTGTGCATTGGATTGGTGTATGAGTTTAGTTGCAAACAGTCTGCCAGGAAAAACCATAATGATTGGAGATATCAAGAAGTTGTTGATAAATGAGTTCCAGAAGCCGAGTTCAGTAGACCAATACATGAACGAGATGATACATATTAGACAAAAACCAAGAGAATCTGTATGGGATATTGACTAGAGATTCAAATGACTGAAAGGAAATTTTAAATGTGTCATGACAAATATGCAGCATAGGCATTTGTTCCTCAATTCACTATTACCACACTTGAAATATCCACTACGACAACAGAAGTTTCAGACGTAGGTAGAGGCTCTGAAGACATCCCTACAACTAGAAGAGAACCAATATCAGAAGACAGATCCATCCATCGAGGAGTTGAAGGAGGATATAAAGAACTTAACATTCCAGCTAAACCAGAACAATAACAAGGACAAAATAGAAGTCGTTTGGTGCACCACATGTAGGGTAGAAGGACACCACAAGAACGAATGTCCAACATTTGTGCAGTACATGGCAGCAGGAATGTCAAATCTATTACCAACAGGAGGACTATGGTGCGAGATTTATAAGAAACAGGGTCACGATCCATATCACTGCCCAATGATGCAGAAGTACCAGACAGTATCAAAGAGCTCGTATTGTAACTTTTGCAAGTCAGTAGGCCATGATGACAAAGATTGTAGAACCATGGAGTTGATGAGGGAAAAAACATCATATTCATATTAGGTACAGGCAGAAATTATGACTAGACAAGCTGCACCGCAGTTTAATCAAGTACCAACCTTGTACAACACTATGTAAGAGTGGTACAACACTACGCAACTACCATACAACATTGTGCAGCTGTAGTATAATACCGCGCAACCACACTATAATACCGTGCAGTATAACCAAGCGCCTCAGTATAATGCATCGTAGGGGATCGAGCTGGCTACAGAGGCAGAGGAAGGGCAAGAGGAGGCTTTTGAAGAGGTAGAGGAAAAGTGGTATCTCACAATTCTCAATAACTAGGACACTATGTAAGAGAATTCCCACTTCCACCAACGACCTGTATGTATTCTCGCGCATCGGATCATGACATGGAAGAGTGTATGACACTATTAGGGAAGATCCAGGAGAAGAGGAATCAGAACAATCAAAATGTTCAGTGGATTTCAGTAGAAGCGAGAGATGAAGGAAGAAACATCAACATAGTTACACGAGGTAGAGCTAAAACAGGAAACGATGCCCTACGACAAGAACCATCACAACACCAATGGGTGAAGAAGAATGTCGAACCAAGGACACAGTTTGACATGCAGAACAAGAAAGAGATATTCAAGCAAGCTAGACAAGAATTCCTAAGGCTAGACATTGCGTCAACATCAACCGCGCAACATAGTAAGGAAGTACCACATTACAAGATGCCTCCATTGTTGGATCACACTAAAGAAACACAGCTCCTGGAACAAGTAAGTATGATTAAAGGTTTTTTGCAATCATGTGTAAAACTAATAAATGATCCACCCTCTATTAAAGTATTACAAAACATGTTATAAAGATGTAGCGTAGAAGCAGGTGGAAAGTTAGAGCAAAAACTAGTCAATCACCTACATACAAGGAGCAGAACAAGTAGGGAGTTCAGGCTAAACGCCAACATTGGAGATTTCAACATGGGAGACATTATATTGGATTTAGGATCCGAAGTCAATGTATTACCCAATAAGACATGGCAATGTATGGGAGATCCCACATTAAGATATTCACCTATTCAGCTGAAACTAGCAAATCAACACAGAGTTCTACCAATTGGAAGCTAAAAGGAGTGACAGTAGACCTAGATGGAGTACGGACTAAAACCGACTTCGAAGTCATTGAGATAGTGGACAACACAACACCTTATCCAACATTGCTTAGCTTGGATTGGGTGTTTGATAACTAGGCCATAATCAACTTAAAGACACGGAAGATAACCTTCAAGTTAGGAGAATATAGAGTCATTGCGCCATTGCATCCATCAAAAGGGGAAAGGTTTGTAGAGCCTACTTGCTTAGACCTAGAGGAAATTAACCAGTTGTAAAAAACAACTGCGCGAGATGAGGATTACGTAAACTCAACTACATATGGGATACTCGGTTGGTGAAGCATCACCTCATTTCTGTCAGACTTGGATACATGCTTATAAATATGGCAACAGAGATTACATGAAGTCTCCATAAGGAGATGGACAAGAACAGACCACGCAGTAAGATGGGTAGGTATGGAGATAAGGGAACCTCCCAGTTTCCATGGGGTAAACGACCTAGAAACATTCTTAACACGGTACGAAGATGAAGTGTTAGAAAATTAGAGGTTTATCCCTAGATATAGCACTCAAGGAGACACTTGCGAGATGGTGGGGTTCTCAAAAAGAAACAATCAAGGACCGGTACCAATGTAAGTGGTTACCGTGCATTAGGTTTGGCTCAGAACAAGGAAGAAACCAGTGGCAGAAATATGATGGACAGGGGGCACCAAAAGAACACTTGGAGAAGTGTAGATCACTATGGAAAATGACACCACCGGAGGAATGGCATCACCATTTTGTACACACATTAGAGGGCATCCCAGCAAATTAGTATACAGACTAAGAACTGCGCAGAGGAACTACAAGCTGGACATTATTACAACAGAACTTTACAATCACTTTCTCATTTGAGCAGGAGAACCCCAACATAGATGTAGCACTTAGAAAAATAAGAGGGGTGATATTTATTAAGGAACCAAAAGTCGAACTCATAACAGAAGAACAACAATAAAATATACATATAGTGAAAGAACTATCATCATGTTACCATGTGTAGGAAGATGCACCAGATGAAGATGACTCACACAATATTCAGATTAAGGAAGGTGAAGGGGAGAGAGAAGTGGAAGGTCCACCTCTGGAATCAAAATTAATTGTTATGCCGATCAAAGTGAACAAAGTCAATATTAGGACAGTTGAGAATCCCAAAATGGCTAGCATTGGAGACTATTGGGATGAGAAAATAGTGGAAAGTATAACAGATTTACTATGTGAATATAGAGACATGTTCCCAAAAACGTTCACATAAATGAAAGGCATAGCAGGAGAGATAGGTGAAATGAAGATACTACTCATAGTAGAGGCAAGACTGATCAGACAATGACCATACAGACTAAACCCGATATATAAGAAAAAAGTCAAAGTTGACATCGATAGGATGTTGGAGGTCGGAATCATGGAACCTGTAGAAGAATCCGGATGGATAAGCCCAATGGTAGTTCAGGAAAATAAACAAGGGGGAATAAGAATATGCATCTACTTGAGGAAGTTGAACGATGTGTGCTTACATGACCCATTCCCTACCTCATTCACATATGAAGTCCTGGAGAATGTAGGAGGACAGGAAGCTTATTCATTCACCGACGGATTCTCAGAATACCATCAGATTAAGATAGCATCGGAAGACATATACAAGACCACTTTTGCGATGGAATGGGGATCATACCAGTATATAGTCATGTCGTTTAGATTGAAGAATGCACCAACAATATTTTCCAGAGTAGTCATATCTGCATTTAAAGAATTTATCCACTAGTTTCAAGAAGTATACCTGGACGATTGGATAGTCTATAGTCTGTTGAAGGACCATGTAGAAGTCTTACAATTGATGTTAGAAATGTTAGGATATTTAGACACTTAGGAGTTAGTTAAGATCTACTTGGTCTAATATGTCGTTAGGTAAAAGTTTGTTTCTTTAGTATGCATTAGTATGCATTTGTAGTTAGGAAATCCGACAGTCACGATATGTTCCCGACATAGAGTGATCTGACAGTTCATACTCTCCTCGATCTTAACGGCCATTGATCCGTGGCTTAACACCCGATTGGTCCATGATATCTATTTAAAGAGCATGGAGGGGCATTTTCCGATGATCAATTGTGAGAAAATCTCTTGTAAAATCTCTCTGTAATATTTTTCTTTGCATTAATAAACTACTCCAAGTGGTCGCGTTGGTTGGGGCCGTGGATGTTTCCCCGTAGGGGTTTTACCACGTGAAAATATCAGTGTGTTGATCTTTGATCTGGTTATGTGAGTGGTTACTGAAGGTGTTTTTCCTCTGTTGGAATACCTGTGTTGTCGAACATGGTATTAGAGCCTGTTTGAAGACCCGCTCCTGTTGTAGATCGAGATCGTGAAGTCGAGTTGCATCATCTCCATTTTTTGGCATTTTCATACATTTCTAGGCTAAGAGGACTGCTCCATTGTGTCCGGAGCACTCTTTTCATTTAGGAACACTTTTCATTTCACTCGAAAAGGTTTCCGTTTTCCCAAGATATGGCCATTACAGTCAGATCCAGAGGTATAAAGTCTGAATATGCATTTTTTTAAAAAAATTTGCAAAGTTTTGATTTTATTTCGGTTTGTATTTTTTTTTCTGGGTTTCTATTCTTTTAGATATACGTATTCTCTTTTCCCCACACCTTGTGCAATCTCGGAAAATCAAAAACAGATAGGAAAAGGTGCATCTTTCGAGTAAGCTAACCAATATCTAACCCTTGTTGTCATCGAGAAGCGAAATTGTTTTCTTGTGTGAAAAGAGTTTTTTTGGAGCATGCTCTCCAAGGCCTTCTTCCACAACAACAACACCTCCAATCCTCCTTTTGAAAATTACAATATGTTTTGCTAGACCATTTGGTTAAAACTTACCTTATTAAGTAAGAGGTCTTGAGTTCAAGTCTCTCTTTTGTTACTTTTTTTGAAAAAGTTCATGCTAAAAATTGTAAAGTGCATTTCACTTCAAGTATAAAAGTGAATCACTATAAGTAGCTTTATATTTTTTTTAGAGTTATTTATTCTGCATGCAACTTTTCTGTTATAAGGTAACTTCATTGTAAAAGTGATCCCCACTTCTCTTTATAAAAGTGGGTCACTTCATAAAGTAGCTTACACTATCACGTGGTTATTTGGTTACCGTTTATGCCTTTTTTTAAAAAGGGGTATAACTCTCACATCGGAAGTCCGTTTTCAGTGCCGTTTTTTTTTAAACCGCATAAATTTTCGATATCTTTCCATCCAGATCATTAGTTTTAGTTTTTAAATCTACATTATCTGCATATTTAATAGGGATTCTACAAGTACTGTCGTGCTTACCAGCAACAACTACTTCCAATGGAGATCCCATATGGAAGATTTATTAAGAAGTAAAGGCCTATACCAGATTACCTTGGGAAAGGAAATAGCCCCCACTGATGATGATAAGAAAGCCAAATGGGATAATAGGAATGACAAAGCATGTGGACTAATCAGAATGTCCATCTCTCCTGATTTAAGGTACCACCTTCAAGGAATTGATGACCCCGAAGAAGCTTGGAACACGATTGAATCTATGTTTGGTAAACTCAATATTATTTGAGCACAACAGTTAGAAACTCAAATACTGACCTTGAGTCAAGTGATTTTTTCTTTCCTTGGAGACTATCTATCTAAGTTTAAAACACTTTCGAGAATTTTATGTGAAGAATGTAAGATAGTAATGAAGGAAGGGCGTTGCATATATGCCTCTTTCTAAGCTAGGTAGTTCATATTCTATGTTTGTATCTGCCTTCTATGCCATGAAAGAGGCTCTAGGGAGAGAAACATGTACAACCACTCTTGAGTCCTTTTAGTACTTCTTTGATTAGAGAGGAAGATAAGCTTGTACAACTTAGATGATGGCATTATAGGTACCTCAAACAAAGCCTTAGTTGTGAGAAGATAAACCGATCCCAAGAAGCAACATCCTAGCTACAACAACAAACAACCTAAGGGGTCCCAAACCCGAAAAGATGGCTAGCTCCTATTGGTGACAAAGGATCAAAATATAGAAGTAAGAATACTAATAGACATTACCTTTGTAATAAAGATGGTCATGATGAGTCCAAATGTTTCAAGAAGATGGTAGCCTTAGAAGCGTGATGAAGAAGCACAACATGATATTGATTCTTCTTCTTCTTCTTCTTCTCATGGACATGCACTTTATACGGTTTTCCTTCAATACAACTTCAACTACTACTTCTTCTTGATAAGTGGCTTATTGATTCGGGGAGCATCTTATCATATGGCTAAGGATAAAGCCATATTTTTACGCGCTTTAAATGAATGTAACACCAAGGAAATATTTGTTGGTGATGATAGATCTTAGTGTTGTAGGATGCGGGGCAATTCAATTAGAAAATGGTCATTTCAATGATATTATGTGTTCAAATCTTTCTTGTAACCTTCTATCGGTGTATCGAAGATCACTCATTCCGGTGAAGGTAAAAATGCGATTGAATTTTCACCTCACTAAGTTGCAATCAAGGATCTAAAGATCCTAAGCATGTTCTTGCAAGCTGGAGATTGTTGATGATATTACCCGGAGTTGTACAAGTTTGACAACTTTTGGGTCATCGTCTTTTTCATCGGTTTTTGTTGCTCACTTAGCAATGACTTGAGCAAACTTTGGCATGAGTGGTTGGTCATCTAAACTATAAGCTCATTGCAGCAACTATGTAATCAACGGATGGTGGTGGTCTTCCTCTTGTTTTCATGAAGATATGGTTTTTGTGGCCGGTTGTGTTCTCGGAAAACATCATCGAGATAGTTTTGACAAGCGTGCCTCTTGGCACACCTCGAGATCCTTTAGGCTTGTCCACGGTGATTTGTGTGGTCCACTTTCTTCTCCTTCTTTTAAGGTGCAGGTCCACTTTCTTCTCCTTCTTTTTCTGGGTGCAAGTATTTATTAACTTTCATTGATGAATTTTCCAGACATACTTGGGTTTACTTATTAAAACTCAAGAGTGAAGTTTTTGACAAGTTTTTGGCCTACAAGGCCCTTGTAGAAAAGCAATCTGGACATCAAATTCAAAGATTAAGAACAGATAATGGAGGCAAATATGTGAACAATAATTTTACAAGTTACTGCACTACACAGGGCATCCAAATGCAACACACTGTTCCATGTACACCACAACAAAATGGTGTTATTGAGAGAAAGAACCACACATTAAAAGAAATGGCTAATTGTATGATCCAATATAAGGGATTAAGTCTACAGTATTGGGAAGAAGCAATAAAATGTGCAAATTACATAGTCAATCACACTCCCACAAAGGCTCTTAAAAATATAACACCGGAAGAATCTTGGACTAAAATTAAACCAAATGTAAGTCACTTTCATGTATTTGGCAGTATTGCATGGGCTCACATTCCTGATGAGAAAAGGAAAGCATTGCATCCTAAAAGTAAGAAGTGTATATTTGTTGGTTATTCTGAAGATGTCAAAGGTTATAGACTTCTTCAACCACATTGTAATGAAATTATTCTTAGAAGAGATGTTAAATTTGATGAAAATCTCTTGACCTGCGAGCCTAATTCGATGGTTGTGCCTTCTTCGGCCTACGAGCCATCTTCGACAGTTGTGCCTTCTTTTGTTCCTATTCTGGATTCTTCTTTAGATTATGAAATTGAGGATGAAAATCCACCTCCGCATGCTGACATTCCTCTAGATGAGTCCTTTGACCCTGAACAAGCACCAGTTCCACCACTTCCTAGATGGGTCCATTCAACACGAGAAGCAGCTGGTGATCTTGTCGGTGATCCTTCAGATCAGCATTGGACACGTTCACAATTCCAGCGAGCCTCTTCTCTTTTGGGTCAAGTTTCAGAAACTCATGATCCAGAGACATTTGCAGAAGCTTCGGGTCATCCATATTGGGATATAGCAATGAATGAAGAGTATCGTTCTTTAATGGCAAACGATACTTGGGATCTTGTACCTCTTCCAAAAGGAAGAAAACTTGTTAGATCCAAATGGGTATACAGAACTGAGTATGCATCAGATAGAAGTGTTGAAAGACACAAGGCTCAATTAGTTGCCAAAGGATTTTCCCAAGTTGAAGGCATTGAATATAATTAAACCTTTTCCCCTATAGCCAAAATGAATTCCATCCGCCTTGTTCTTGCTCTTGCCACCTCACATAAATGGGAGGTCCATCAAATGGATGTTAAATCTTCCTTCTTGCATGAAGATTTGAAAGAATAAATCTACATGGAACAACCTCATGGCTATGTCCAGAATGACTCTAGCCTTGTTTTTCGCCTCAATAAATCTATTTATGGTCTCAAGCAAGCTCCCCGAGCTTGGTATGCCAAATGGATAGCTTTCTTATTGCCACTGGATTCTCTAGATGCCATTATGGTCCTAATGTCTATACCAAGAAAGAAGGAATCCATCTCATAATCCTTGTCCTTTATGTTGATGACCTTATCCTTACTGGTAGTGACTCAAAACTTTTAAACCATGTGAAAACCAGCCTTAAGAAGAAATTTGAAATG
>SNQJ01S0088116.1:15769-33558 GCA_010110895.2 Picea sitchensis | reverse complement strand
TTTCTTTGGAGCTCTGCAATCTTTCTTCAGATGTCCTTTCTTCCCACAATTCCAGCACTCTATCTTTCCAAGTCTAGACTTGGATTTTCCCTTCCTAGAATTTATGTGGTTCCCTGAGCCCTTTCCTCTATCCTTTTGTCTTCCCCTGTTCTCCATGTTCAACACATTACCTGATGTCTCACCAGTGCTTTTCCATCACATTTACTCACTAAGGATAACACCAACAACATCATCAAATTTTTAAGTATTTGAACCAGAGACAAAGTTACTTACAACCATGACCAAGTTGTTCCAACTTTCTGGCAATGAGCACAAGATTAGAAGAGCCCTGACCTCATCATCAGAGTCCACTTTTACAGAACTTAGTTGATTACTAAACGTATTGAATTCATTTAAATGATCTGCAACAGACCCACCTTCTGACATCTTCATATTAAATAATCTCTTCATTAGAAATACCTTATTAGATGTTGAGGGTTTTTCATACAATTTGGCCAATGCGTCCATCAAACCCTTCGTTGTCTTTTCTTTGGAAATATTGAAAGCCACCGACGTTTCCAGACTCATCTGTATCGTTCCTAGAGCCTTTTTGTCAAAAATATCCCATTCTTCGTCCTTCATGGTCGTCGGCTTCTTTTCCACTCCACCCAATGGTAGGAATAGATCCTTTTGATATAAATAATCTTCCATCTGCATCTTCCATAACTAGTAGTTTTGGCCGTTAAATTTCTCGACCCTAAACTTTCCATCTTCCGACATTGCTCCCACTTGAACCAGGAACCCTCTTTTCCTGCGAGTTACCTTTCGCTCTAATACCAGTTGTTAAAAAAAACAGGACCGCGGAGCAATAAAATAAAACAAATGTGGAAACAAAACACAAAAGATACACAATACAAGAGAGACACAAGTTTACGTGGTTCACCCAGTGTGGGCTACGTCCACCAGAGAAATTGTCGGGTCCTTCCTTTATTATTATCCAACAAATGAAGGGATACAACCTACAGCAAAACCCACTGTAACTTCCTCTTCTTTCTATCACAGTCTCCTCTCTCAGGATACAATATTCGCCATCAAACATAGCCAAAATACATTTCCCTCATAAAAGAGGGTTGCCTTCTAGGGCAAAAAACCCTAACATAATTTCTACCATTAGATCTACGACCTTATAATGAACGGTCCATATTTACAATGAAATTACAATATACTTTTACAAGGCAATTTTTCCTTTGGGGGCTTCTCCCCCGAACCCCCGATGGGGGCCCGCTTTCCCCTAGCCAGGGGGATAGCCCCCTCGGACCCCACAGAGGGGGTACTCCCCCGCATGGAAGAGTGTACATACTTATGGAGTGTAAATACTTCATGGGGTATAAACACGGCTAAAATCAAGGACCTCTGAATCAAGAAGATAATCAGGCTCCACAACCAACATTATGATTACCTTGCATTTTGACCATAAATTCGGGACGAAGTTTTCTGAAGGATGGGTGTATTTAACACCCCAAATTTTGGCCTTATACGGTTAGAACATTGTTGTTTTCTCATCTTAGTATTTAAATGTTTAGTATTTGATTGGAGTCATTTAGTCTAAGTTAGAAATTTGAGATGAATACACCTAGACCTATTTATATGTTACATGGTATTATTCTTATTGTTATATGCTCATGACAATGATAGTTCTCTGATTATTTAAACATAAAAATAAAAATGGGGAATTTCGGTACATGGATACCAATTCAAGTTATGTTGTGGATGTATAATAGATGTAAGGTGTGGTAAAAATAAACATACATTTCTTAATTGAACGTCTATATATATATGAAATTTTTTATGTATATGCATGGATATGAGTTAATGGTGAACTAACCTACAGGTTGATGAGCTATGTGATATCCAAATGGTTGTAGTGTTGAGGTAACTTGGATGTCATAGACATAAAAAAGATAGTGTACACTATAAGTTGTACTTATTATTTAATTTATGATTCCAAATATTGTTATGATCTGTGGTAAGTGTGGTTTTGACAGGATGCACAACTTTCCTAGATTGGTTGTTTGATTATGTGACTCTAAGAACATAAGTTTCACAGTATGGCTTGATATAGGGTGTTGACCCTAGTCCTATCAGGATGGGTGAAGTTATTACCCACTGAGTATCCTATTGACCATAGTTGTATCAAGAGGGGTGGAGGTATTTCCCACCGTTTATCCTTAGAAACCTAGAGTCATGGAGAGTTTTGTTAAGCCACACTCCCTTAGACATGTGATGACGACTATTAGTTTCTCGTTGGTGAAGCTTGGCCAAGATAGTGACACTTTCTCTTACGGGTTCTATCTGTAGTTAGGTCAATATAGTTGATTCTCCAGCTTAGTCTAGCAAAGGAAAGGATAGGATGTGGAAGATGGAAATAAGGTAGGGAGGAAGGATGATTGGATATTAGTTGAGAATATTATTTGGTGGCTAGATGTGCCACTCATGTTCTCTTACTTGGTTCCTACCATGTTTAAAACCCTGTTTTCATTCTCTTTTGATATTTTAATTGTGATAATCAATTATTGATGAATTATTGATGAATTATTGTAATTTTGTTCATTAAGATCATTGAATGATGCATTTACTTGATCTTTTATCATACATGCATTGGTGTGATCATACATGAACTATGCACTAGAGGTAGTGGTTTTTTTTATCGTTAGTACATGTGTAAGTTATTTGTATGCTAGCTACACACACATACCTTGCACATGTACACTAGTGTAATTAATTAATGTATTAATTATTTAACTAAATTTTTAACTATTATATTGAATAGTTTGATGACTATGTAAATTAAATAGCATACAAAATATCTAGTAGCATTAAATAATTTCTTTGACTTTGATTTATGGTTGGTATAATGAATTAAATGAGTATGGTGGGTTGTCATAAATTTTGGGGAAAATTGTCAAGTTACATCCATAAGCTAGCATGAGAAGAAAGACTTTGCATTTTATTTATTGTTATTTTATGTAATTCATTTATATTTTAGTTTTATTTAAACTTTTCTAAAAAATATAGATGAGGGAGGTTGATGGCTAATAATGAGGGTGGTTGATGAGACTTGGGAATGGGGTATGGAAACTTGATAAATAGGAAGAGGAAGTGGTGATGAAGGGGGGAGAAGGTTGAGAGGTTGGATTATTCTTGGAAAAATTATTTCTTGTGACCATATTGGTTAGAGCATATGTCCATTCATGTTCTTGGAGTCATGGGAATGAAGGGCCAAGCAACTAAAAGGTTTCTTGGAGCTAGGAAGTCAGCTAGGCTCCTAGTTGGTTGGGAGGATAATTCCATTGTTCCACTCTAGGCAAGTGGGAAAATAATACTTGGAAGTATATTCCTACTACTGACAAGACTGCATTGAAAATGATCATCTTCAACAGACCAAGGGAAGAGGTATTTTTCCTAGTATGTATTTATTATGTTTATGATATCCCATTTAAAGAGTAAAAAATCACTACTTCAAATCTTTTGATGCTTGTGTGTATAAGTTAACAAATATTACTTCATAGCATCCCTTAGAGAGGTGTTACAAGAAACCAATTAGATTTAAACCATCAATTATTCTCTACACATCATCCTAATCTCAATTCATGCTTAAGTTATCTCCAATATCCCAAAGAGATTGGTTAAAATTATAACAAATATTAGCCATTCTCATATTTTATATGAATCCAAATGGCATAATATGTTAGATGGTATATTTAACTATTATCTAAAATTTAAAGAGAAATGAATGGATTTAGAGTGAAAAAGAAAAAAATGAAATCTTGAATTTTTAAAACCCTTACCTAGGCGAAAGCATTGATATCCTCTCCTCTCTTCCACATAATTTATTTTTCTCCTCTCCCCTCTTTGGAGTGGAAAGATACCAATACTCTTAGAAATGTTTTTTTTTGTTTTTCTAAATCACCATTTTATCCATGCATGCATGTGTTTTATCTTCCTTGAGTGTTCAGGGTGTGCGTGTGTGTACAAAACATTGGTTGAGTGACTATGTTCCTCTACCTTTCGTCGAGTGTCCCAAGGCCCTCGATTTCCTAAGGAAAAATAAAGTGAGAAACTAAAAGTTATTATCTGTAGGAAAAATAAATTCATCCTTTTGATTTCTCGAGGTAAAATGCCGTATATATCTAGTTACCATCAGCCTATGAATCAATACATTAAAGCAATACATTTTAAACTAGAGGTTATTGCACTTATCTCCTTGGATTTCCTAGATCTCTTTCATTAATAAGTAATGGCTCACATCATTTAAGTAACTAGAGATAGGATAAAAGGCATAGAAACTAATGTCTCTTGTCTTTGAATTTATGAAGGATATATTTTAAGCAATGACTTGTGTTTGATAACTAGATATAATAAAGATAAGACACAACTCTTTAAAAGTATATCCTACTACTATTCTAGCCAACTTAATTAAGTCGATAAAAATCCTCTTTATTCTTTTGGGAGCATGTGAAAGTACAAGACAGATGAATCATAAGTCCATGAAGGTCCTATGACCCCTAATGGGTGAAATTACTATATATTCTCTTATATGATTTTGGAAACACGTGAACTTATAGAGAGACATTTCCATAAATAGAAGACATAACTCCATTCTTTCTTCCCCTCAAAAGTAAAGTAATGATTCATATCATTGATATAACTAGGGAGATAAGAGAATTAAGAGGAATAACTCCGTAAAATGTATGGCTAGGAGACAAAGACCTTCTTAGTTTACTATGGAATTGAAATAATGTAATGAATAGTTTCATTTTGGTAACTAGAGACAACATAAAGAGGAATAACTCCATAGAACATAACATTAAGAGGCATCCATGTTTCCCCATATCCAAACTAGGATTTGTAAGTAATAATCTCTCCATCTACCACCCACATAACTCAAGGATGATATTCAATTTATAATCCTCTCTAACTATTTCTATCTTGATGAACAACAATGCATCTTGCAAAAACCTTTCAGTATATTAGTTATGTGCATACTATCATCATAGCTTCACCATGATCTCATTACATTGTTCTCCTTCCACAACATGCATGTTGATTATATTGTAGCTTCAAGAGGTATTCCCACAAAAGGCCAAGGTGTCAGGCATGTGGGAATCTTTGTTGGCACCGGATTAGCCTTTCGTTTTAGTGAAATTGGCCTAGGAATGAGGCCAGGGCCTCATGGAAAACTTGATGGGATTTGTGGGATTGTGATGGGGTGTCACACCCACAAAGAGGAATAAAAAATTATAATTAATTGTTGAGTTTAGAAGGGGTGCCTAAACTCACTCATTGGACCGGTGTATAAAGGAGAGAGGTCATTGTGGAATTTGAGTAGAGTCTGTGGAGACATGATGGAGTTGGCATAAGTGAGTTTTCACGTGTGCCAAGGAGCTTGGTTATTTTAGAAATGGAATGTTTATAACTTCGACAAATCCGGCCTAGGAAGAAACCATACGATTAGAGAGAATCGTACAGAAGTTTCCGTACATTGTTTCGTATATGCACGTGGGTCACAGTGGGCACAGTCGCATACGTACACAGATTGCAGTGGGCACAGTCGTGTATGTACTCAGGTTGCAGTAAGGTGAATCACTTGTACGCGGGTTGTACTGGGAATATGTGTTTATGTACGTGGTTTGCAGTGGGCATAGTCATGTATGTACATGGGTTGTAGTGGGCATAGTCATGTATGTGTGTGGGTCGCATAAGGGTCAATTGCATACATCCATACAAATTTTTCTAGGCAGGAGAAAGTCTATATAGGATGATGTCAACAATAGTACATCTGACATAAGAAAGTCGTACATGTGTTCTACAACATATTTGTGGACAAAGGAAATTTTCAAGGATTTTTTGAGGTTTAGTTTTCTAATTTTTCTTTTATTGGAGGACAAGGTTGTCCTCAAATTTTGGTGAAATTGTATTGGTTGGGAGGGCTAGTTTTACCCTCATAATTTTTGAAATTGATAAAGTTACAAAACAAAAATTTTGTGTCTCATATGTGTTGATGATTCAACTCTGATCTTGTTGTTTCCGCTGCATATATTTTCAGTCAATAGTTTTCATTGTAAAATTGTTTAGTGATAACAGCTAGGATTTATTTTTAGCTCACTTGGAAGCAATTTTTAGAACTGAAAATTAGTCACATAGAGTTGCATGTTAAAATTGACATGGTACCAGAACTTGGGAGTTGAATTAAAGGGGGTCATCCTTGAGACATATAGCTACTACAAGTGGTTGAAGATTTTGTTATGTTCGGATAGGTCACATGTGACACCTCTGAGAGGGAGCTATAGCAGTGTTGAGGATTTAGCTCTGAGAGGGAGCTACAATGTTGTTGTAGGTGGCAATAGGTTAGATGGTCTCTATTTTGAGACATGGCTCAGACTATCCATACGAGGATTTGTGGACTATTGCAACTTGATGGTGTGGTAGGTTAGGTGTTTTGGTGGATTTGTGGAGAGACCAGATCACAACAAAATGTTGTGTGGAAGGTTTCCAACCCTGTGGATGGACTTCCAATGGCTTTTCATGGTGAGTTGTGATGGGTGCAGCTCAGGTGCTTTCACACAGATGAGATGGCTTCATGTGTATGCCAGGTTGACGAGATGGAGTCTTGATAGGGTTGGATAGTTTCACATTGTCGAGGTATGATAGTGTATGAGGAATTTGACCCAGGAGGATGAGGACACTTGTAGAGATTATTTGTGGAGGTCTAGAGTGGACTAGACTGAGTGTTTGTTCACAGCTCAGGACCGTTCATAGAGAGGACATGGGTTCAATTGTAGAGTGTGCATAGGCACATAGATATTTTGGTGACTTGGATGGCGAACTTGGGCATAATTTCAGTGGATGGTCGTGAATTGGGTAAATAGGATGCTTTCCTTAGAGGATTTCATGGTTCTTATATAGTGGGAACCATCGACACATGATAGGGGCACCAAATTTTTTCATGAGCTTCATAGTATCTGACTCAAGTATGTACAAGGAGCTTGGTATGAGGACCAAGCATGTAGTATAGGGATCTGGAGCAGTGATATTCTAGATGGAGTCATGGGATGTGTTACGAGTGGAAAATGTGTTATGGGTGCTAGGAGAGTGTTCTCGGCCTCAACAGTTGAAGAGTAGGAATATACATTGTTGTTCTGGGATGGACAAAAGTTATTGGATGCCCATAACATCTATCCCAGAAATACTAGTGGTCCTGGAATTAGAGTGGGAAAATTATATAAGTTGAGGGAACATCCTATGCATGTTGTGACCAACAGGAGAAGAGACACAGATGAGGAAGAGTAGGTAGCTCCACTAGTGGTGAGGCACGTGGCCCCACCAATAGCACAAGTTGAGAGAGAGATAGCCCTTAGATTACAATGGGGAGGAGCAACCTCCTAGGACTATGCAAAGGATAGTGGACAGGGAGAAGGTAGCTCTGGAGGTTGTGTAGACTTAGAAGGAGCCCAACCCCAGTGGGAGTCAGTAGATTCAGAGGGAGTCTGACTTTAGAGGGAGTCAGTGGATTCAAAGGGAGTCAATATATCCATAGGGAGTCAATAAGCTCAAAGGGAGAGTCATCAATTCAGAGGGATTCAATCTTCAGGTCCATATGGGAGAGAGGCATATTCCAAGACTGTCAGGAGGGTTTCATGGGTTGAGATGGCCAGGCAGGATGCTCAAGAGTGGGAGGCTTCTAGGAGCAGGGTGTCATCCAGGGAGGAACCATGCCAAATAGCAGGATTTTCTTCAGTGACAAAGGAGGAAGCCAATCAGGGGGATTGGAGAGTAGTTGTGGTAGTGGATCCAGTGCGATAGACAGGGATAATCCAAGGATTATATATAGAGGTACATCCAGATGATGGTGGATGGGATACCTCCCTTGCTAAGATGGAGTTTTGATGATATTGTAGCTTCAGGAGGTATTCCCACAAGAGGACAAGGTGTGAGGCATGTGGGAATATTTTTTGGCACTAGATTAGCCTTTCATTTCAATGAAATCGGCCTAGGAATGAGGCTAGGGCCTCATGGGAAAGTTTATGGGATTTGTGGGCTTGTGATGGGATGTCACACCCACAACAAGGAACAAAATATTCTAATTAATTGTTGTGTTTAGAAGGGGTGCATAAACTCACTCATTGGACTTGTATGTAAAAGAGAGAGGTCATTGTGACATTTGAGTAGAGTGTATGGAGACATACTGGATTTGGAATAAGTGAGTATGCACTTGTTCCAAGGATATTGGTGATTTCATCAAGGGAATGTCCATAACACTGACAAATATTTCCCATGAAGAAATTGTACGAGTACATCAAATCATATGGAAATGCACGTATAGTTTTTCGTATATGTATGCAGGTTGCAGTGGGACCATTTGTGTATGTACATGGATTGCAGTCAACATAATCGTGTATGTACTTGGTTTGCAATAAGGTGAATCGTGTATACGTAGGTTGTAGTGGGCACAGTCGTGTATATACGCGGTTTGCATAAGGGTCAATCGCGTACATCCGTACAAATTTTTCTTGGCAGGAGCAGGTCCATACAAGTTAACATCAGCAGGAATACAGGTGACATCAGTAGGTCGTACATGTGATTGGCGGAAACTTTTGGGGCAAAGGAAATTTCCAGGGATTTGTTAAGGTTTGGTTTTTTGATTTTTTTTTTATTGGAGGACAAGATTGTCCTCATATTTTGGTGAAATTGTATTGGTTGGGAGAGTTGGTTTTTCCCTCGGAAATTTTGAAATTGATAAAGGTAAAGAACATAAATTTTGTGTCCCATATGTGTTGATGATTCATCGATGATCTTGTTGTTTCCACTGCATATATTTTCAGTCAATAACTTTCAATGTAAAATTGTTCAGTGATAACAACTAGGGTTTACTTTTAGCTCACTAGGAAGCAATTTTCAGATTTGAAAATTAGTCACATAGAGTTGCATGTGAAAATTGACAATGCCTTGCACCAACACTCTGATTTCCCCTCTCTATAGAATATGTCCCACATTCCTATCCATAAAACTCACCCAATCATTTTCCAAAGAGACTCAAGTTAACCTTTCTCTTTGCTAAACTTGATTATTTTTCCAAAGTCACCTACTTCTCATATAATTTCCAGAGTTCATAAAGTTTAACACCTTATTTACTAAAATCCTTCTTCTATGTTATTTTTCTTTTTATAGAGAATATCTATGAGGGACCTTTTGTCCCAATGAAGTTCCTCAATAGCTCCCATGGTTTTGCATGCATTTATTTCATTGTCGCATCATATTGACCCTTAACTACTCTAGTAATATCTACATCTCCCAATGAGCTCTACCAATGCACACAATCACTTCTAAGTTACCATGTCATCTCAAGTTCCACCACTATACACATGTGTCCAAATACGTTGTTTAATTTAAGACCATTGGCATACAAATGTAGGATATTTTTCCCCATCTAATCTCTCCAAGTGATGCACCAAAGTAAGCAAGGCCATACGCATAAAACCAATCATTTCTAGAGCCTCCCAACAACTCTTTAATACACATAGGATTTGGAGCCCTATGTGCCTAGAATTGATTTGAAAACTACCATGGATATTCCACTAGAACGGTTCATAACAAGAGATCTTACATATTTTGAAATCTCTTATCATACAATTTTTTACTTTAGATTCAAATTTAATATTACTTACTTACTGCACACAATACTGAAATAAACTAAAACTAAAATAACATAAGCTATCCAAATAACACACCATCGGTGCAAAGAACACAAGATGTACCCTAGGAAAACACAATATGGGAAAAACCCAACTAGATGTTGGGGCCTATGCCTTGCTTCTGTATTCTTAGTTATGGAATACAAATACAAAGTAAGTGCACTCACTATGGAGTTGGCATGGACATTGTGGCATGTATGGATACTACATGATCTTCTACTTCCCATGTTCTACTTCAATATCCCACTCTTGTTGTTGTACTCTCCATGAAATAGCAGTCAATACAATAAGAATGGAACCCCTTCCTTTCCTAGTAGCATGGTATTTAACATGGTATAATAGTTTTATGGGGTTATGGTTAGGGATTTTGCATGCCTCTACACTCGATTAAGGTTAAGGTTTTGGACCCTCTAGAATCTTCTTGAAATTCCACACATAACTATATCCAGATGTGTGAGTAATGGAAGTTGATGTGGCATCCACTTGGTATCATGGTGGTTAATGGGATAGGTCAACTTGTGGGAGGCATATCTTCCTTATATGAACTCTGATTGAGGTGATCTTCCCACCGTTGGAAATCTATTGATGTATAGAATAGTATCCAGAGGCTATGAACTTTGTTTGCAAAGTTTTGACCAAAAAAATGGACATTTAAGGCCTCAAATAAGCTCCTGAAGTTTATGGACCCAAAATCACCAAAGTAGGAACTGCCCCTAAAATGGGTCCTACAAGCCAATAGCTCCAATTTTTCCATTCCAGAAAGTACCAAAATAGATGATAAGGTATATAATGATCCATTTTGAAGAAAGAATGGTTCTCTCATAGTTCGATTCAATGTCGATGATGGGCATTGTTCACTCTAGAGATACATATTGTGGTTCATATGAACAAGAACATCCATCTCATTTTCACTACCACCATGCTATGCTCACATGTAACCTTCTACTAAGTCCACTTTCCTACAACCTACCATTACCACCTACTAGCCTTATACCAACCTATGTCATGTCTTCCAACATGAAAAAATGATGAATTATCATCAACTCCACATTCATGATACAACTACCTCCACACCTACCATGTGTCTTGTTCATATTATTAGGTCACTTAATCTTTAAATGACCAAATCACTAAAAACTCAATCTGATTGTCATCTTTTAAACCCACTTTGGAAAGAATTATCTCCCTATTAACATAATAATAGGTAGTTGTTTCTTTCATTAAGCCTCCCAACATGCATTCCAGGTCAATATAGCTTGTGATATATATTGTTTTGCTTGGTCAAGTCCCTCTTTGTTGTGTTTTCTTTCACACTCACCCTCCTACATCCCCACGTCCATGATAGGTAATAACCAACACACATGCACACCCTCACCCCTAAATAGGGCGGATAAACACAAATGCACACCTTGGATGAAACCCAACTCTCCCCTCAAGAGGGTAGGTGTTGGGTGAGTGAGGGTGTGCATGTCGAGGCGTGTAATCACACACATCCACACCCTCAATCCCCCACTACCCATCGCCATAGGGTGTAATCAAGAACACACATGAACACCAAAGCGTGCATGAGTGTGCTTTTCAAGGGGTAGGCATGCATGTGTGTGCTTGTTGAGAGGGTGGGTATTAGGGGGTTAATGTGTGCATGTATGTGCTTTTAGACCCCTGCATGGATACCCCCACCCATTTGAATGATCGGTGGTTGAAGTTTTTTGATCTAAATGTGTGTGATTGTAAGCACACACATGAATACATTCACCACCTCCCACCACCCACCTACACTCCTAAGGGGTGAGGATGGGCATGTGTGGGCTCTCACTCAACCCGACCACACACATGCACATCCTCACCCTCCCACTACCTACCTACCCTCTCGAGGGATGGGGTGTGCATGTGCTGAATTTTACTCAACCTCCCCCCCCTACTCCCCCTCTACCACCACCCAAGGGTGTGAATTTGTGTGGCCCCACTAGCCACCTTCTATTAATTTTCACATGCAACATTTTTAGATCTAAAAATTGCTTCCTAGTGAAGTAACAGTAAAACCTAGTTGTTATCACTAAACAATTTTACACTAAAAATAATTGATTGGAAATATATGCAACAAAAACAATAACATTAGAGATGAATCATCAACACACATGAGACACAAGATTTATGTTTTGTAATTTTATCAAGATTAGAAATTATGAGGGAAAAAATAGCCCTCCCGGCCAATATGATTTCACCAAAATCTGAGGACAACCTTGTCCTCTCAAAAGTAGAAAACACAAACTCAGCAAATCCCTGGAAATTTCCTCTTCCCACAAATCTTCTTCAAACTACCTGTACGGCCTAATGATGTCACATGTATTGTTGTTGACATCATCCTATATGGACTTTCTCCTCCCCAGAAATTTTGTATGGATGTACTTGATTCACCTTACTGCAACTTGTGTACATACATGATTGTTCCCACTTCAACCCACGTATATGCGATTCACCTTCCTGCAACCCACATACATAGGAAAGTGTGCTCACTGCAACCCACGTACATGTACGAAAAAATTGGCTTCCTTCACACGTGCGTCCTTCCTCTCTCCTATGCCAGATTTTCCAGAATTATAGACCTTTCCTTTTTGAAATCACTATGCTCCTTGGCATAGGTGTTGACTCACTTATAAAAACTCCATCATGTCTCCACACACTCCACACAATATGAAATGTCACAATGACCTCTGTCCTTTATATACAAGTATTAGGGGTCACCATAGAAGCTCCTCCACAAGTCAACATCAAATCAGACTTTCTTGTGGGTGTGAAGCCCTAACACAAACCCACAAATCCCATCACCAAACCCATGAAGCCCCAACTTCATTCCAATAGGGTTTTCACCAAACCGAAAGTGTGATGTAGTGCCCATGACAATTTCCACATGCCCAACACCTAGGGCACATGAGAATACCTTCTCGAAGCTACACAAATCAACATTCCCTCTTAGTGAGGGAGGTATTCTCACCACACTCCACAATCACCTAGAAGTAGCTATGTCTCCCATCCTCATAGTATATATTTATCCCACACTATACCTTCTACCACAGTTTCTCTTCAATCATCCTGATTGGTTGTCCCCTCTATCACCCAAGAAAATCCTACTCTCTGGTCCTCTTGATTGGCTGCATCCTCGGTCACTGAAGAAAATCATGTTATTTGGCATGATCCCTCCCTGGAAGGCACCGTGTTCCTAGAGGCCTCCCTTTCCTGAGTCTCCTGCCTGGCCATCTCAACCCATTACACCCTCCTGACAGTATTGGAATATGCCTCTCTCCCATATGGATCTGAAGGTTGTCTCCCTCTGAATGGTTGAATCTCCATATAATCTTGTTGACTCCCTCTGAAGTCGAACTCCATCTGAATATCCTAAATCCATCTTAATCCATTGACTCCCTCTAAAATTGGACTCCCTATGGGGTTGAGCTCCCTATGAGTCTACACAAACTTCGAAGCTACCTTCTCCCTGTCCATTTGATCTAGAAATGTGACTTATTTGCAAGTTATAAAAGTGAATTAAATTATGATCAATACTCAATTAACACTTAATGAACAATTAATAATTTCAAAATTGAAGAGAATAATAGCATAAATAATAAAGAAGAGACAAATACGAGGTTGATAACAAATTTCACCCCTCCCGGGCTACGTCTTTGGGTCTGGTTCTAATGAGTGATAACTTTATCAATGATGTTCAAATGCTCAAATTACATCAAAAAGATCCCAACATGGATACAATGTTGTCTCCAACTCTGCTACAAGGCTCTAGCACAATGGAAAAACCACCTCCACGGATTCACTAGCAAAACAAGGCCTAAAACCCACTTCTCAAATGTATTTTATGTAGGAAATACCTTTGCATTTACAAAAATACCAAGGCAATTCTTTGAAATATGAACCATGTAATGCCATGGAAAAATGTATTTGTTTATAAAACAAAGGTCGATAATTCAAAATACATTCAATCCACTTTTAATGGCTTTGGCATATAATCATAGAAAATCGAATATATGGTTAAATACCATATTATATATATATATATATATAGAGAGAGAGAGAGAGAGAGAGAGAGAGAGAGTATAACCAAACAAAATATATTCAAAATAACCAAATATCAACCATAATATATATGGTCGGTGGACAATAATAAATTTTGGGCGCTATGTTTGGCGGTCATTAAATGGGAGGCACGGGGTCAAACTCGTGGCCTACCCTTTTTTAACCTTATCACCATAACCATTATTTAAATACAAATTTTCATTATCCAAATGAATCGAACCATCGACGATTTGGTTATGTGGATAGTTATGTAGGTGAATGGTTTGGCGGAGGTCGTGGGTTCCAATCCATGGACCCCCCATTTTCAACATAGTATGACAACAAGCCCACTTTAAATAAAATATTCCAACTATTCTTAACAAGATTCACCAGCAGTATAGTGGTAAGTCATTTGGTTGTTATCTATGAGGTCGGAGGTTTGATTCCCATCGTCGACTGTTCTAAAAGGATAAGGCCCTTTTAGCCCGATGGAGGGTGCCATGTGGCATTCTCTTATTGGGCCATGTTTTAGCTTCTTATTCAGCCACTCATATGCACAATCATCGAACAATCACCTACCATGTCAGCACACAGTCACCTACCACGTCAACAAACAGTCAGTGCCACGCCAGCATGTCGTACTACCATGTCATCATCCATATAGTCCATGTTAGCATCCATACAATCCACCTATCAGGTATTTACTACCATGTGTCATGACCGTACAGTTCCACATGTCACCCCCTGGAGGTGCCACATGTCATTCCTCTATTGACTTTTTACTTATTTGTTGAAAACTTCAGAATGCGATAACTTTTGCATACGACGTCTGTTTGAGCCCATTCAAGTTGTGTTGGAAAGTTATCATCGAACTCTTTGAAGTGGAGTCATTTTCATCGGCATTTAAGAACATCAAAATTTCAGTCACAAAATCCACCTGGATCATTCCTCCCCACCAAGAAGCTTTTGGACCTCCAAAAGTATGGTTTATTCATAAATAAAGTTAGAGCATCGTCACCTCACTTGTCTAGTATCATCCATCCCTCCTACTCGAACAATGATCATCCGGCTCATCACAACAAAGATGAAAACTGAAATAACATTGTTGATCAAGTCAATCATTCCTTCCATTCCCAAACATTAGTATTCATCGTTGCAACTTCTAGCCATACTCCACTCACTATTAGAAAATTGGGCAACAAAACTGAATATAAAAATGCAAAATAAAATGAATCAACAACACATTTGTCCTTAACTGGAACAACACTAACCAAGTGATCTTTTTTATTTTCAACCATAGATTCTAAACCTGGATCTTGGACACTTCCATGCAACAACATATTATTATGTACTTCTTGTGAACCCTGAAACCTTTCATTACAGTTAGAATCAGACTTAACTACTTCATTTCTAGGATCAAATTCTTCCTTAATAGACATGAGGTACAAGTTCTTGCTTGCATTGATTAGTGTTTTCATTTTCCCAGTACTGACAACAAACAAATTAGTGTTCATATGATATGCTCTCACAATGAACTCAATCCCATCTTTGAATAAATGATACATATTATGTTTCTTGCAGAAAATGGCCTTCCTATCATATAGATATGGACTTCCCAAAACAATCCCGCAAATTTCGAGTGAAACCACATGTAACTCTACCTCATCAATGAAACTAGATGTGATTGCAAATATTAGTTTGCATTGCTTAGTTACTTGTAACTTAGCATTATCACAAACCCAACCCAAAGGATAAGGTCTTGAATGAGGCTTAGTTTCCAATCCCAAGTTCTTAACAACTTGCTCTGAAATAGGATTAACTTGTGATCCATTATCAACAAGTGTGTCTATCTTAGTGTGTTTTGAGATGACTCATATATGAAATAGTTTATTCCTTTTCCTTTCATTAGGGATTATATTAGCCTTTGAAGAAGAAGAATCACATGAAGCATAAATAACAACAAAATATATACCTTTCATGCCCATAGTTGTAACCTTAATTTCATCATCAGAATTTGATCCAAGATCCTAAACTATGGTTGCGGTCTTCTTTTTACCTTTCTGAGTCCGAGCCCATTTTGGCTTCAATTCCGGATGCAATTTCCAACAATGTTCCTCATCATGTCCTTTCTTCTGAAAATGAGAACAAGACAGTCTCTCTTCATCTTTCTTCATTGTATCAATCCTCTTGAATTTTTCCTTCCCTTTGTTCTTGCCTTCTTTTGGTTGAATGGATTTCGAGGAGAAATTTCCATGGTCATTCCTTCTACTTGACTCAAGGTGAGTCGCTTGTACACTAACTTCATCAAGGTTAGTTGAATTAAACACAGTATTGTATGTTTCAAATAATCATGTAATCCACGAATGTACTTTAACAAAGTTTCTTGGTTGTACAAAGGAATGCCTAATATCAAATATTTCTTCCTAAATTCCTGAGTATACTCCTGTACACTTTTCCCTTTACTTTGCATTAATGTTTTCCAATCCATCATTTCCTTTTGCATATAACCTAATGGATAGAACTGTTTATTTAATGCAGTAACAAACTCAGACCAAGAAGAAATAATTTTACCATGCTTAATGAGGTCTTCTTGGGTTTTGCTCTCCCAACAGATTAAGGTTGTACCTACCAGTCAAAGAGAAGCTAGTTGGATCTTTGCATTTTCATCAACGATCTTCTAAACTCTCCATTAAACTTCAATCTGATTGATCCAATTGTCCTACTTCTCTACATTTAGTTCACCATTATATATGGGAAAATCGAACTTAACGTCTAGCTTTAAAGGAAAAATAGAAGGAGTGTTTTTAGAATGTTTCTTCAAAGAAGAGCTTTCACTCAAAATAGAAGAAGACAAAGAGGACGGAGGACTTTCAAGAGGTTCACCATCCTCTCAGACCAAAATAGTAGTTTTCCCCGATGGACCACTTTCTTCCTTGGCCTTCTTTAGATCCTTGTACATTTCTTCCTCCATGGATTGCATTTTCATAGATACTTGAAAGAAAGCTTCTTCGAAACCAAAAGGATGTTCTCTTGGTGACCTTGGTGATGTCATTTCCATTCTTCGAAATACACGTCCAATATTAGGATTTTCTTCTTCCAACGATCCTTCACCCCACTTTAGTTTGAGTCTGGTTAACATCTGCCACTTGCAAATCCTATCAAACCTGCTCTGATACCAAACTTGATCTGAAAATGTGACTTATTTGCAAGTTATAAAAGTGAATTAAATTATGCTCAATACTCAGTTAGCACTTAATGAACAAATACGAATTTTGAAATTGAAGAGATGAATAGTATAAATAAAAAAGAAGAGACAAAGATGAGGTTGATAACGGAGTTCACCCCTCCTGGGCTATATCTCCAGGTTCGCTTCCAATGAGTGATTGCTTTATTAACGATGTTCAAATGCTCAAATTACATCAAAAATATACCAAATTGCATACAATGTTGTCTCCAACTCTAATACAAGGCTCTGGCATAATGGAAAAATCACCTCCACAACTTGACTCCCAAAACTAGGCCTAAAACCCACTTCTCCAATGTATTTTATGCGGGAAATACCTCTACATTTAAAAAAATACCAAGGCAATTCTTTAGAATATGAACCATGTAATGCCATGGAAAAATGTCATTGTTTATATAACAAAGGTCGATAATTTAAAATACATTTGATCCACTTTTAATGGCTTTGGAATATAATCATAACAAATCGAATATATGGTTAAATACCATATAATATATATAGTATATATCCAAACAAAATATATTTGAAATAATGAAATATCAACCATCATATATATGGTCGATCGACAATAATAAATTCTTGGGGCTATGTTTGGTGGTCATTACATAGGAGGCACAGGGTCAAACCCATGGCCTACCCTTTTTTAACCCTACCCTTTTATCCAAATGAATCGAACCACTAGCAGGTTGGTTATGTGGATAGTTATGGAGGCGAATAGTTTAGCGAAGGTCGCAGGTTCCAATCCATGG
>SNQJ01S0088115.1:0-22641 GCA_010110895.2 Picea sitchensis | reverse complement strand
TTTTGTTGAATATCTATCTATCTGAGTTAAAATTTAATAAGGGAAACTAGAAATACTCGGTACAGTTTCATGAAGGCTTCGACATAGATCAAATGACCTTCCTTGTTCATCGGGGTTAAACCCGGGTGGAACGTCAAGATTTAAAGAGAAGTGTGTACACAGACCCTTGTACAAAGACGACTTATTTTCTTTTAAAGAGAACTTTGCACACAGACCCTTGTACAGAGGTGACTTATTTTCTTTTAAAGAGAACTTTGTACACAGACCCTTGTATAGAGGTGACTTATTTTCTTTTAAAGAGAACTTTGTACACAGAACCTTGTACAGAGGTGACTTTTTTTCCTTTTAAGAGAAGTTGTACATAGAATCTTGTACATAGGCGAATTGTTTTCCTTTAAATACCCTTATAGAGAGGCGACCTCTATATGAGTTTATGTGACATTAACAAACATAAAATATATCATTTAGTTCATACCTTACAAAATTGTCAAGGTTAACGCACAGGTCAAGCCATGAATTCGACCTCTTGAATATTCATAATAGTAAACCCTAGATACAAGAACCTAATAATAATGAAATAAGTCAATAATACCGAGATAAAAACTTAAAGAAAATTCCATAGAAAATGATAATACAAACAGTTAAACAGTAACCCGAAAGGAAAGGTATGTGTAACAATTCTTGCTATCACTAGATGGTTAATTTTTAATGAACTGAACTCATTCCCGAAATAACAGGGATTTTAGCTCAAGGATATAACTAACAGACCCTCAAAATTATGACAAACACATTATGTCAAAGAAAATGGGATATGCACATTATACATGCACTAAGAGTGAATTAATTAAACACGACTAAGACAAGCATTTACGTACAGTAAAAGGGATCGAATTCCATAGTAAATTTAAATAAATGAAACCATTAAAGTGGAAGTCATCGACCTTAGAAACGCGAGTGGGATTGTTATCCTTACCTAGCAAGAAAACCCGAATGCGCGACCCATATCCAGAAATGAATGAATGTGTTGAGTTTGAACTTCCTCATAGACGTGGGTAGTTTTATCGACAAGGGAACTCTCGACCTTCAACCAAAACATAGGAGGATATATTACGAAGATATGAGAGATGAATGAGTGAGCGTAAACTGCAAATAGGGGACAAGCAGATGACAACTAGATATCTTGAGAAAGGGTTTTTACCAAGGAAAAACCAGGGAGGGTCGAGGCCTCCCCATGGAATAGAATGAAAGGATAGGAGAAAAAATAATGCTTAGGACCCAAAATTTCCTTCAAAAACCCAATTCATGACATATGGTGATAGACGTTAATGAAACAAGGTACAAAGGCTCTATCACGTGAAATAGGTTCATGACAGAGGCTCTAGCACGTGATAGCGAGTAAGGAGATTAAGGGAATGAGTAATCGTAGGACTAAAAGCTCAGTGGTAGTGTGCTCTGTGGAGTGAACCCTTAGCTACATTGATAGTGCATTCAATTCTAGAGGAGACGTCATATCATAAGCAAGAAGGTTAGCATTACCCTTTGATTTTTCTAATAACGCTAAGTAATCCTTAAGTGATAAGTGATTTAAGTTGCCCTAAGATTAATTCGATTTCTTTTTAATACGTTTAAACCTTGGCTTGATATATGTTCACGACATATATAATATTCTTAGTTTAATGATTCTAGGGTTTGTGAGTTATTTTTATGTGGACTATATATACATATATTGGCACAATATACATCTATAGTCTTAGATGTGTATTTTTTTACATATGAAGATTTTATATAGGATTAATATTATATATCAAATATATGTTATATGAATAATATTACATGCTTGTCTAGGGTGTAAGACTAGTAATTTCGAAATATATGAAAGAACTCGTCTAAAGTGTAAGACTCTAATTTCTAATTAGAGAAAAGACCTTGCGAACATAGCTGTGTTTATAATAATTTAAAATCAATTAACATCTTTCGATAAAGTCATAAGAAGCTATATACACAAGGAGAAAGTGTATTGCTGACATTAGTAAATTTGGGTCATTTCAAGACTCTTGTGATGTTATGTCGTGGAGATTGTGACATATCTTGGGCCCCTCAAATGTCACATCATATCCCATCAAAAGTGCGACAAACCTGGAATAATGTCGCAAGAGTGACAACCTATGATGGTAGTTTCAAGAGATATGACTTATGTAGGTCGTCGCAATAGAGATGCCCAATGGTCATCGTCGCAAGAAAAAAAACCGAAGATTGTCATTAGAAGAATGAAAACATAGGACGATCATCGCACGAACAACAACCGAGGACAAACATCCCAAGAGAGACCTTGAATGGTCATTGTCACAAGAATGAAAAGTGAATATGATCATCGAAAGAGAGACGACCGAGGATGATCGTCGCACGAAGGAAACCTAGGATGACTGTCACAAGAGAGACTATCGATGATTTGTGTAGTCGCAAGAGTGACGAAATATAACTATTTAAAAAAAAATAGATATATTGACAAGAAGGTTAAAAAAGTCACAAAGAAGTTAAATTTCATGAAGAAATCAATTAAATTGGGCCCATAATAACTTTGATCATGATCCATCATAATCGATGACCAGAAAGCATTGCAGAATTCAAATTTGCACACGAGATAATTCTGAAGGGTTTTCGCGCAATCCAAACTATGGTTTCCATTGAGGAGTATGTGTCAACATCGAGTTGATTGAATAATGAGAAGATATTTGTTCCAAAAATGCCAGTCCACATCTCGATAAAGTGAAAAGTATAAAAGGTCTATTTGACATTTTTATTTTTTATTATTTTCAAACTCCGGGATCATTGGAACATATTTTCAGCATCACAACCCATTTCCAAGTATTTATCCCATCTCCATGGATCCCATAGTATTATTAGTAGTAGAGAAAGACCTTGAAAGTAATGAGGGCGCCCTAATTCACAGAGATGCAGATGTATTTGACCCTAATATCACTATTTTCCCCATTTCTATGTCTCAAAGCAACTTGGATGATATAAATGGAAAGAGTATTCCAAATTTATAAGCATTTCAGGCCTCCATTTTCCCGTATGTTGTCGAGTTTTTTTTCCCATTTCTTGAATTGGTAGGTTGGTGCACTGAACAATATTCCCATTTATAAAAGGGTAATTGTCAATGAATAGGGGTCTCAAGGCCTATGTAGAATAGATAATTTGTCAATCTAAAAGTCACTCAATATCCCAAAATCATTTTCCTTTAATTATGATCCATTCAACAAATAAAAATTTATTAGGGTTTGTAGAGAATGCCAGCGAGAGCTCAAAAGTCAATTTCTACAACAAATCATTAAACCTGAACAAATGTGAGAGAGTCTATCCTTACCAGTGAGTATCAACATGATGTTCATTGAATTTAAGTGGGTTTGTTCCATATTGAATCATGTCCTAGGTCTAGATAGTGATAAATATGTTGTTGAAGTCATGCTTGTATTTCTTTTGATTTTTTTCAAGTCAAAGTCTAGTCAGTCACTCCAAATTAATTTTGATAAATTCCTAGGTGACATCATTCACAAGAATCTAGTGAATTTCCACTCTTTGAGACATTTCCGATATTATACATATATGTTAAAGGTTTTCTTAGAAAGTAACCATGGAGAAATCCTTGAAGAAACTTTTGTATCTACTAAATGTAAAATAATCACTTTTCTCATATTCATCAACAAGGTCGTGTCAAGAATCTATTCTCTGATTTTCAATACAAGTTTACGCATATTTTTGGAGGACATGAAGATTCAACTGTAGCCAAATACAGAAAACAAAATAGGAGTCTGTGTACTTTTTTTGCATTCAACAGTCATCTGGGTATATGTTTTTCATGAGTCTCCTTATCTGTTGCATGTTTTCCTAACTCCCAATGTTTTTTCTCTTGAGTTCATCAGACAGAGAATCATCTATGAGACAAAGAACTTTATCAAACTGCACAGAGCCTCTAACATCAAATTCCCCTTTGTTATTGGTCCTTTTGTTGTTAGTTCCATACCATTTTTATCACAGGTTAAAGAAAAACTCAAGCAAGAAAATATGATCCACATGAGATCATATCCAAGAAAAGACAGATGAATAAAAATGTACCTTATGAACATGAGAATGTGTAAGGATTGGATAAAATAGCTAATCTAGAATTGTGTATTGATGTGGAAGCACCATTGCAGCAAGTCCAAACACAAAAAGCTCCTAAAAAGTTGGTGATTAAAATTCCTAAAGCCAATGTGTACAACAAAAGAATCATTTAAGAGACTATGGATATTGAAGATGGAAATTTTTTATCAAAAAAAGATTGTAGATTTGGAAGACGAAGTACCCAGAGATCAATTGAATTTGAACACTGTGGAAAGTGGTAACAACATTGTCTAAATTGAGGAAAGAAGTCAGTTTGAAAGTGAAAGCATCTCAAGAATTTTTCACAGTCAAAGATATTATTTTGATAAAACACTTGATGCAACTTATCAGTCTAGAGAAGACTTAGCAAAAAAATATGTTGAAAACAGAAATGTGGCTTTGGGTGAAAGAAGTGATTTGTTCCTTGAAGTAGAAACAAAATTTCGAGTGAAATCTTCCTTGTTCAATGTGAGGGATATGAAAGTAAAACTTTTAATATTGTAGTTGTAGAGGAAGATAAAGTGTCAAAGATTAAAATCAAATATGACAATATAAGTTCCCCTAACAAAGTGAAATTCCACAAGCAGACCAATGATTTGTTGTATTCTAATTGTTTGAGTTTAAATTTGAAATATTCAAAGATGGCATCCTTAGCTGTAAAATTAGAAAGACAAATAAGACAGGACAAGGCAACCAACAAATTTTGGAAAACTGAAATTAAAAGGCTTGAGTCTGAAGGTCCTCAAGGTTTGAAGTCTTTATTGGATGAAAAAAATAAAATAATCCAGAGTTTGAAGAAAACGTTTAAGATTCCTGCTACATAACACCCACATATAACATATTTGGTAGCTTTAGAGAAGGAAAAAGAAACATTTTGGAAGGAAGCACTGGATTGTAAGGCTAATCGTTTGCAACTAGAAAAGGAAAATATTGAATGGTATAAAGAAAAGGTAGAGTTGTTAAATAAAGTGATGGTTTTGGATCCTGTTGCAAGAACTGGATCGACCACTGAAGACATTGTTCAACCTATGTCACAAGTCAGTCTAAAAGAAGGATCGATCAAAGGGTTAAAGGAAAACATGGAGAAATTGGAGAAGGAAGTGCACACAAAGGATGAAAAGCTATCCCAAGTTCAAAAGGAAAAGGCAGTCTTGCAGGAGATTATTAATAAGTTGAATTAAATATTGAGAGGTAAAGATGTTGAGGTTGCTAAATTTAGATCATATTTTAATTTTTTAAGTGATAAATATAATATAGAAATCACAGCCATGCATAGATGCACTATTTTTAATGATACTTTAGCCAAAAAACCATCTGAATGGGCACAAAATGCCATTAATCTTCTGAACTCAATTCCTCTTGTAGATATTCATACCATTGCGGTAAAGGACTGAACTTCATTGATCATCTGGGCCAGAAGGATTATTACAAAATATGATCTTTTGAAATCAGTTCTTAATAAAGCAATACAGATGGAACAAAGTGTGCAAAATTTAAATAATTTATTTGAAGAATTTTTGATAATGAGCCTTCCATCATTCTGGGATGGTAAAGGTAAGTTGCAGGATCAAGAATAATATAATTCACTCTTGACTCAATCAAGGATGGACCACTCCAAATTTGAAACCCTGGAGGAGGGTTTGAAAGGGGATGCTTTAGTTGAGAAACTGAGTACATATTTCGAAATTCTAAATCAATTTATTGTCAAACTTGGGCTACCTGCCATGTTTTATGCCACTTGTATTAACTTGGAAATTTTATTAAAGAAATGACAGGTTATGTTATTCATTCTGAATGGCAATGGAAAGAAATAGTTAGATTGGGCAAGACCAAATATAATTTCCCAGGATAGAGTAAATTATTTCCAGTTATCAACAAAAGGGAAGAAAATCAAATGAATATACAATCAAATTCAAAGGATGAAGATAGAGGACCAAACTGCAGGAATATCCACAAATCCCATATTTTGTGAACTAAAATTTTCTATTCTATTGTAATCATTTCAAACTGAATTAAATGAATTTTTGTATAAATAATGTAGGTTTTGATGTATTCATGGTTGGTAGAAGCACAAAGGACAAATTGTATTGATCATTGTAACGATTTCTGAATTTGAAAGAATACAAGTGGAAATGTACAAAGTATTTCATACCAAAGATTCATGTGGTGATGACCTGAAGTATGTGTTTCCTTTCATGTATGTTTTTCCAGTCTACCTTCCCTTAATATGAAAGATTTAATATGTTTAAAATTGGATGTTAAAGGGTCTCTTAAATTCATAAATAATAAAACCCAATTATAAAATCTTGAGGAAATAGACTTCTACAATTTGTAGGGATTTAAAAATAAGTTGGAACCTTTGGGAAGGCGTTTGTTGAAACAGACAAAATATAAGTGGAAGAATCCATTTTCAATGAGTCATGACACCTTAAATGTTAAAATGTAGCCACATTAAGTGTAAATCATAACTATGGAGTGAACACTATGCAATACACTCAGAGAATATTATGAAATTGTATGTTGTAGCTTCAATTTTTTTCATTCTATATTTATATTATTTTTCTTTTTCATGGTGACGATATGATTCAGTCAAGTTACCAACACAAATGAATGCAAACCTCAGTGAATGTGTAGGGAAATTAAAGTGGAAAGAATTTCCAAAAATCCTGATATATTGACATAAAAGCATTAAGCATTTGGATGCAATGTGCATTGCATTGAAAATAAATAGAATTTATCCTTCACTTATGTTATCACTCTGCAATTTCTTTAGGCTGAGAAAAGAAACCCAGAGGTACTCACAAACCAACTTTAGAAACTGGAATCTAACCCTTCCAGTCTGAGAGAGGGATCTCTCCCAAATTAATCACTGAAAGGACGGATTTGATTTTTGTTTCTTGAGGTTAGGTCCTTGGATTTTGAATAAATTTTTGGATGGGATTTGATGTTTCAACCTGTGAGAAATCCATTGGGCATGCAGTCAAAAGGTTGAAGCATATGAATATGTGGGTAATCTGTCAATTAATGGGAAAATAATTAAGAGGAAAGATAAACACTAACTGTGTGTTGGTTTAATTTAAATGTTGTTATATCAGAAAGGACGAAAGAAAAACATAAATCAACACTTTAAGAAATCATATTTTGAAATTTCTTAAACTATTTTAGCAGAAGAAAACACCATTTATATTTTAAACTATGTGACATAGCATCAACATGATGAATTCTTAAACAATATTTCAATTGAATATCATTCATATATGGAAAGAGAGAAATAAACTAAAAGAATAACATAACTGAAGTGAACATGCTACACAATCACTTGCATATGAATCTATGAAGCAAGATTGGGTCCTAGAAGCCTTGGTTCACCCAAATTTATTAATTCTTAAAGAAAATATTACAGTACAAAGACTCTCAAAATACTCAATTCATCAAACTTTCGCCCACCCTTTGTACATTATGTGTTACAATATTTATAAAAAACTAGTAGTTCAGAAAATCAAAGTCCTTGAGATATTTCAACAACTTTATCCTTATCTTTGCCCCTCTGACCTTGAGAGTGTCTTAATATGATTGGGTGATGTATAGACCCATACTCCGTTGATAGTTGTATGGTCATTTAATAGGACCTGGAAAATTACATTTAGTTTTACCCAATCTTACTATTTCATTCCATTGTAATTCAGAAGGAATATCATACTCCATTTCTTTTCTTCAAATTTCCAAATCGATGCAAGAGATACAACATGACAGGAAGGCCTAATTTTATTATCTTAAATTTATTCAAAATTTCAAAATCTATTGCTAACATTTCTACCACATTTGTTCCCTTTAAAACATTATCTAAGTCTTCAAACCTAGAGTGATCCATCCTCACTTGTGTCAAGAGTGCATTGTAGGCTTCCTATTCATGTAAATTCCATTTCCATCCTAGAATGATAGAATACCTTTGATAAATAGTTCTTCAAACAAATCCTTAAAATCCTTAACACTCTTTTCCAATTGGGCTGCTTTATTCTAGACTGAATTCAAGAGGTTGTTCTTGGTTATGATTCTTCTATCCCATATTATCAAAGAAATTCTATATTTCACCCCAATTGTCTACAAACTTGATGAAGGTATTTTATTAAGGATATTGATATCATTGTTGGCCCTTGACCAAGTTTTTGAGATCCTTGGTCAAGTTTGACCTATTTTGGGACTTTGACAGGTTAGTTGAAGGCGGAGTGCAAGTCAAAGCAGAGATCATTGTATCTCAGGCTCTTTTAAGGGAACTTTTGGGTTTTGGGATTATGTAACGGGTATGGGATGTTGGCCCATGGGTTTACCCATGTTTATTCCCCCTTTGTAATGTATAAATATATATCTAGGCGAAGTAGGAATATGGCAGTGAGTTAAGTGAGGATAGTATGAATGCTTTGTGCATGTTGTGTTGAACACTTGTAGAAGCTAAGTGCAGGTGATTGTAAGAAGATTATGTGTAGAATGTAATAAGGCTTTGTGCTGTGACCTAACTTAGGGAAGGAGGATCTGGTGAGGTGCACACAGATCTACTGTCCTCTGCGGAGTAGGATTTTGACGCTTTGTGCCTTTAAGAAGCTTCAAAGAAGATAATAAATAACAGAAGAGTTGGTGGATGTAGCCCAATGCTCAGGTGAACCACATATATCCTATGTTATGGTTGCTTTGTGCATTATGTTTTTTTATATTGTTTATGCAATTAGTGCTCAGTGCAATAATGTGTGTTTAGATGAATATGATAGCTTAGTGCCTAATGATGTGAATAAGATGCTAGATTTGATATGTTTCCTTATGCTAATTGCTTAGATGTGTATATCTGGTTTAATACTGTGTTGCTCCATAGTTAGGGTTTTATTTGCGAAGTAAATATTGGTTGAATACTAACGGATGGTAACTGCCAAGTTCTTTATTAGAGTAATGTAATCACAGATTTGTGTCCCAACTAGGTTGCAAACATATGAGTCCTACAACCACCCCTACCTCTACCTAGGGTGAGACTTCATTGGCTTCACAGGTGTTACCAAAAGGGCCGATAGTTAGGGTTTTTTTGGTGTGGTGTTGAAGTGTTTAACCCCAGGTCTGCCCCTGTTCCAACAAATGGTTTTGTTGTCGGGACCTGAAACTGTGATTGTTGGGAACTAAGGAAAAGAAAGAAAGATCTGTGTGTAGATTTGTTTCTTTAGAGCACAGTATTCTACTTGAATTGTGAAGCTTTGTGATAAGAAAGGAACTAGATCTGAAGAAAAGAGGTAAGATCTGAAAGATTTGTGCTCTGAGAAAGGTAAGATAAGTGAATTTTTTTTTTCGAAAGTATGGATATGGGTATGTTTGATAAAGTTTTTCCTAGCCTAAAAAATAGGGCACAACTAGAAGAAAGAAGATTTGATATCAGAAGATCTGATAGAAATAATGATGGATATGTTATTCATATGCATAGAAAGAATGTTTGGACTGACAAATGGATACATGATCCTAGAAAGATTTTTTTTCAAGTTAGTTACTGTGACCCCAGTGTGTAGTATAGGAAAAGTTGGGTTTCATTTAAGAGAAAGATAGGATTAACCCTTTTTTATAGTTGCAGAAGACCGATACACCTTGCTAAGGAATGCCCTGGTAGAAGACCTAGTTATATTTGTTGTAAATCTATGGACCATGAAGTTTTGGATTTCCCTAGAATGATTGCCAAAGTTGAAAAGATGAATATGAGACAAGAAAACCATGAGAAAGGCCAATATACGAACATTATGGAAGAATCCCAGAAAGAATCAGAGACTTTATTACTAAAGATGAAAGAAACCCTGAATGATCACACAGACACTAATCTATCACAGATCTTAAAAGAAAAAGAATGCATAGAAGAAAGAATAGGAGACTTCGACATAGACTATGTTTTAGATGAGGAAACACAGGTGAGTATCATGATAGAAAAAACTTAGGAAATTTTGGGAAAACCTGCTATGCTTCCCTCATTGGGAGGAATAGGATTATTTAGAGGAAAGCTAATCAACCTATGTGGAAGACTTACCCAGACATCTATGAGTGCTCATGGAACTTAAACAGAGTAAGAATTTGAGGTCATTAAGTTTATTGAGAACAACTCCCCATTTTCTATGCTATTAGGAAAAACTTGGATTGAGAAAGATCATATCCGAAGAAGAAAAGAAGAAGAAGACCTGGAACAGAAAAAGAAAGAATTAATAGATTTCATGACTAGGAGAATAACACACTTGATATCAGAACAAGAGGACAATTCGAAGCTGCTAAGGACTAGGGATCTGGATGATGAAGATGAAAGAACACAGACAAAATTGAAGAACCCATCCACACAGGAAAGCAGATCACCTACTCCAGACAGAAAAGAAGTATTACACTCGAACCCTATGAAAGACCGTCAACAACGTGAAGTTACTATGCCAAGAGAATATAAGAATCAAAATGGGAAGACGAACCCAATAACTCAGATTATAGGGAGAAATGCTAGAAATCTCAGCAAGAAGAAAGAAAAGTTAGAAAAATTACAAGAAGCTTCAAAAAGAACTTCGCAGAAGGAAGGTTTCCAAAATTTGAACTTCGCCAGAATATCAGTACAACACAGATTGGCACTTCGCCATGGTGGAGAAATGTCACCATTGGAGGCATTATGAATGTTATACCGATGCTCCCAAATGGTTAGAAGAGTGGTTATGGACCAAAATCTCACCTTTGGATTGTTAGGGCTGCGCAATAACAGATGGAATTTCATTGATTAAGTCCTTTCGACCCGTTGGAAAAAACCATTACAATGTTGTCTATTTATCCCATCAAGTGTTGCACCTACAACACTTTTTCCAATTGTGATTATCCAAGCCCATAGAGAACTAGTTGATTTCGCAGTGATTATTAAGACCTCTCCATCCATTCTGTTGCATTGAGTATTTATTCATCAACCTGAGATATCCGATCTTGAGCATGCATTTCAGACGACATTAGCGAAGTAGAAAAGTCAGTAGAGTAAATTCTAATCGATCTAATGGCTGAGAAGGTGATGTTCGTAGGAGATCAAGCCTCATCGATGTGAGGAGTGCAAGTCTCCTTGTCGAATACTCGCAGATCCGAACCATCCTGAGTTGTAGCCGATAAAAGAACCAAACATCGAGATGACTTGGAAAATGTGAAGTTAATCCCGTCTATCCTACCCGACTGCATCCCACCCCTGGATAGTGTGGTGAGTCGTGACAGTGCCTTGAGGGACTTCGACTACACAGTCATCATTGCATACCTCCCAAAGGGAATACAAGCAGATAGACTACAGTTGGAGAGGATTCCAACCTTGAAGATCAATGACTATAACCTAGGAGACCGCAAGAGCTATTGCATGATCACACCTCACAAGTACTTGAACAAGACCAAGGGGAATTAGTCGAAGATCATCCCTCTGTCGTGGACCATGGACATTGCAAGTTCCAAATTATTGAACGTGATAAAGATACCACACTTTGGAAGGCACCAGGAAGTTAACGTGTGCGTTAAACTCCTTCTTTCATGATTCCATGGCAGTTATTTATGGATAGACAAATGCATCACCGTCGATCTGGCGTTGATCCATAGGATCACCGGATTAAGCATGCAAGGACCATACCCACAAGACTTTTACCCAGGGAAGGTTGCATACTGCACCCTAGCACAGAGGATTAAAGATACCTATGGTGATGTAGAGAAAGGGATGGGAGGCTACAAGGTAGACTCCATTCAGAATGGTACAATGCGCCTTGCTTGCTAGTTGATTTCTGGTAAGATATTGCAAACGAACAGACCCACGCAGGTCACAGGGTTTGTCATTGACCTTGCTAGAAAATGCATGGAAGGAATCCACATGAACTGGGCTAGTTACTTAATCAACCAGCTAGAAGTGGATTGTCTTGAATCTGAGGATTAGGGATATGAGTTCCATTTTAGCTGGCTATTTATCCTCATCATGTTTACTGCTTGGTAGATACCTGAAGGTGATACCTTCCCTGACATTGAGCCATTCAATCCACTCCCTGCGAAGTTCACCATGCTCTGGTATTCGAGCGATATGGGGAAACAATCGTAGTCGAATCCAGTATTCCATACCTACTACCTGCAGCTGAAGAGGGCTATAGATTCTTTCCCTCGTATGATATTGAACACTCTGGACAGGTTCAGGACCCTTATGAAGTTCCGTGCAGATAGACATTTTATTTATATCATTGTATGTGCAAATGAGAGTAAAGAAGAGCTTTAGTCATACTATAATCTCACAGAGGAGGACCTGGAAGAAATCACTAAGGAATGACCTGCAGAGTTCCTTATACAAGTCAACCAGGAAGAACTGTCCGAACCCGACCTCATTGGAAATCTGGTGGTTACTTGTGAAGAGTATGATGCACCCAATAGTAGAATAAGGAAGAAGAAAGAAGAGGTACAGGAGCTAAGCAGCGCATCAGAAGAGATTGCTTCAGATTCACCTAACATAGGAAGTGGTGATGAAGTAGCCAAAGAAGAGAACAATGGGGAATAAGATAAGCAGAAGCAAGGAAAAGTAACACCGCCACAAAATCCCCCTGATGATGTAGATCCATCCAAGAAAAGAAAGGTTTCCCCCACGAAACCTACATTGCGGAAGAAGTCCAAATCTAGTAAGCCAAAGCTGCAGACTGTGCTCATGGTTGATGACTTTGACTTCATTATTGCAACTGTATCAGATGACTCAAAAGATATTTTGTAGAGAACTGAAGAAAAAAAAGAATCCATGTACGATAGAATTGAGACACATCTAACAGGTCTCCATCAATCCCTTCACTCCAGTCATGCAGTGTCCATTGTGCCCCCACCATCATATGAAATAGGGTTGGGAGATGAGCCTTCCCAACTCTGTAGAATAACTGATGTGACTGAATCTCACCTTCATCACACACAAGAAGAAAAAGAATAGGCCATAGCGGCCCTGAAGAAAGAACAAGAGGAAGTAATAGAGAAACTCAAAGTTGCACAACAAGAGAAGGATGAAATCCAAACCAAGTTCAAAGAGGATAGAGCGTAGATCTAGCAAGAGAAAGAACAACTACTCATGGAGTAGGTTGCAGTCAAATAAGAAGTTTGCATAGGACTTCGCTCTGTGATGGGCTTAGATAAAATGAAGGAAGACCCAGTGGAGAATCAAGTGGAAAATATTTTTGAAGTCATTCAAAATCTTCAACAGAGAGTCGCAGAACTAGAGCTACAAACAGTGTCAAGCACTCTGCAGGAAGTGTGAGACCAGAGAGAAGCAACTTTCGGGAGTTCAGTTGAAAGGATCAAAGCATTAGCCATGGAATGTAAACAAATAAGCATTCAAAGTGCCCAGACTTATGAGCAACTTACCAAGGACCCTGAACTGAAGACATTGGAGTCACATCTCCAGGAGGAAAAGAAACAAGAAAAAGCAGTACAAGCGCAACTAAAACTTTTGTCAGCAGTTGAGAGGATGAAAAGATCCCAAGAATAGTGCACATCTCAACAACAAGTCCATGCCATACAAAGCAGAGTCATGGAAGTAACTCAGAAGCTCCAACCAGTCTAGGATGAATCTTTCCTACCTTTTGAGGAGATTGAAGGCCGAGGAGCAGAGCTGGAACAAGTAGTCACTTCGGTAGAACAATGCTTAGAGGGACATGTGAACGAGGCAGTTATTCAAGAGTTCCCCAAGCAAGAGGCCTTGACGAAGCAACTCGATCCAAGCTCAAGGCATTTGAGGAAGACTTACCAAAAGAAGAGTGACTCAGGATGAGTCATAAGTAAGTGTTGGGGGCATGTTGGCCCTTGCCCAATTTTTGGAGATCCTTGGTCAGGTTTCACCTATTTTGGGACTTCGACAGGTTGGTCGAAGGCAGAGCATAAGTCGAAGCGGAGATCACAAGATATCGACCCCTTTTTAGGGAACTTTTGGGTTTTGGGCTTATGTAACACATATGGGATGTCATACCATGGGTTTACCCATGTTTAGGGCCCCTTTGTAATGTATAAATAGATATCTAGACAAAGTAGGAAGAGGCTAGTGAGCTAAGTGCAGATAGTATGAATGCTTTGTGCATGTTGTATTGAACACTTGCATAAGCTAAGTGTAAGTGATTGTAATAAGCTTATGTGCAGACTGTAAGAAGGATTTATGTTGTGACCTAACTCGGGGAAGGAGGATCTGGCGAGGTGTGTGCAGATCTCCTGTCCTCTACGGAGTAGTATTTTGATGCTCTGTGGCTGTAAGAATCTTGACATAAGATAATAAAGAAGACAAGAGTTGGTGGGCGTAGCCCCATGCTGGGGTGAACCACGTAGATCCTGTGTTATGGTTGGTTTGTTCATTATGGTTGTTATATTGTTTATGTGATTAGTGCTTAGTGCAATAATGTATGTTTAGATGAATATGATAGCTTAGTGCCTAACGATGTGAATAAGATGCTAGATCTGATTTGTTTCCTTATGCTAAGTGCTTAGATGTGTAGATCTGGTTGAATATTGCGTTAATCTGTAATTAGAGTTTTATCTGTGAAGTAAATACTTGTTGAATACTAATGGATGGTAACTGCCAAGTGCTTTATTAGAGTATTATAATCACAGATCTATGTCCCAGCTAGGTTGTAGACATCTGAGTCCTGCAACCACCCCTACCTCTACCTCGGGTGAGAATTCATCTGCTTCATAGGTGTTGTTGGAAGGGTCGATAGTTAGGGTTTTGTTGGTGCGTTGTTGAAGCGTTGAACCCCGGGTCTTCCCCTTTGACAACAAGCATTCTAGGCCCATTCTTCTAGTATTTTTGATAAAGTTGCATTAATAAATTTTCATCTTTGTTTAGCGAAAACTGTAATGTTTTCCTTGTCATTAAAAAATTTTAGATATGTCTTGAGTTTTGTAACCTCAATTGATATGGAGTCCCAGATGATGTGCTTGTATTCTTGTAACAAAATTTTTCCTTTAACCCTGGAGCTTATCTTAGTCACCTTTTCCTGAAGGACTACATTTTCCTTTTTAAGTTGTGATTCTCTTTCATCCCTTTTCTGATCCTCCTGTTCCAATTGATTGATATTATCTTTCAATTGTTTTAATTCCCCATCCTTTAATCTATCCTGAGACATTTCCTTGAAAATGTCTTCAGTGCCTGATTTTCTTTCAGTAGTAGAGGGTGTAACAAAGGGTACAACAAAAGAAAAAGATACGACTCTAGTTTCCATTTCTGTCTTTTCTTTTGACCATTCTCATTTTTCCTTTTCGAGTTCCGTAAATTTATCTTGAAAATATAGTGATTGCTTCTTGAAAACTTCCTTTTCATGTTCCATTGCTACAAGTTCTACATTCTGGGGATGATCTATAGCAGGCATTTTCAATGTTTTCATCAGGTTGAGAATCACTTTGTCTTTCTTATCCAACAAGGCTTTCATTTCTTTGGGGTCATCAGCTTCAGGTTTTCTTTATATGAATATGCCATGATTTACTTGTT
Source organism: Picea sitchensis (assembly GCA_010110895.2). Lineage (NCBI taxonomy): Eukaryota > Viridiplantae > Streptophyta > Pinopsida > Pinales > Pinaceae > Picea > Picea sitchensis. The sequence goes on along the minus strand of SNQJ01S0088115.1, from coordinate 7,004 downwards.
GCTTTTTCCTACCTGGGCTGACCTTCAAGATTGGCAACTAGTGATGTTAATTTTCCATTTTTCAAATTGAAATTTAAATAATCTGAATATAGCAGGTCACTAGTATGCTTTTGGAATTGAACCTTATCTGGGGCAATAATATTATGATACTTCATTTTGATCTCAGGGACCTTATCTTCTTCTGCTATGGAATTGTTGAATGTTTTCATTTCTGTGTATCTAATTGTGAATAATGAAGACTTGTGTTGGGAATATTTCTTTACCCCAGGAATTAGATTCATGATCTCACTTGGCGATTCCTTTCTTTTTTCTGTATACCATTTAGATAAATCTTCCTTTGACTCGAAGGACTCCTTTGAGACATGAGAAAAATAGCATTTCTTGCTATGGAAGGCTCCTAGACTACCTTCACTTTATAATTGATCAACTATGGATTCAATTACACTTGTTCCACTCTCCAACATGTCTAAGCCTATTTGTTCTTTAGTCCCTTCATCCTCCAAGTGTACATACTGCTCTGTCTAGATTGTTTTCATTTTCTTTTTGGCAATGTGTTCAGGGTCTATGTCCATATCTTCTGAAATAGCCCTCTTACTCTGTGTACTAGATTTTGGAACCTTAATTACCACCTTTGGAATACTCTACTGTGTTGGTGCATTTTGTACAGGGGCTTCAACATCCACACATTCTTCAATATTTACAAATTTATCCAGGCCTTGAATAGGCTCATGCTCATATGGAGCATTCTTGTCCATTCTCCTCCTTCTAGATATGATCTGATGAGGATCATATTTTTTACCTGGCATTTTTGCAAAAAAAAAAACTTTGAGATTTTCCTCAGCTTGTGCTAGACATGTTCTGGATTTTACAATGAATGGGTCTATCACAAAAGGAAACTTTATATTGCTTGTTCTACGATATTTGATGAAATTTTTAGTTTCAGAGATGATTTTTCGTCTTATGAAGTCTAGAGAAAAAAATATGGGGGTCAAAAATATGGGAAGCAAATAATGAAAATCATGAAAGCCATATACCCATATTACTGTAGAATTTATGAAAAGGGTCCTGTCTCCTAATATGTATTTTGGATTCTACAGGTGAATTCTCATGTCTTCAACAACTATGGGTAGTTTACCATTGAAAACTGTCGGGTAGGCCTTTGACATGATTTTATTGATAGAAATTATTGAAGTCATCTGATTTATTTCAATAGATATTGATTCCTTTATGGATATCTACATTGTTGCTGGTGAGAAAAATATTCATCAGATATGTACAATATCTAAAGTGTCTACGAGAGTGGAAGATCACTAGCTTTCTGTGGATGGTATTAGCTAGGAACTCATAAATATTAATGCAGACAACTTGACCTAACTCTGACTAGAATAATTTGAGAAGGAAACCTAACAATACCTCAATTACGAATCTATCACTATTAAGGCCTAAAACCAGACTTAACAAAGAGAAGACACATTTAACCTCATTGACCATTGTTGCTACCCAAAAGCACAATGTAGGATCCCTGGATGCAAATGGGTTGTGATTCCTTATTATTTATGTATAATTAATAATATATTATATAGGTGGGACCTCGTGTGTGAATATGAAGGAAGGATAACTCATTTTTCTTGCTCATGACTTGGTTGTGAAATGATTTCTTTAGTTTATTTCCTTTAAATCACTCTTTGAAGCAAATGAGCAAAAAAATGTTTTATGGGTGATGTAATGATGTTGTGTTGATGGTCCTCACAAGATCTATTATGTTGCACTCAATTTGAAGGAACATATAAACTCTAGGATTCAAGTTATATAAGATAATGGTGTTTGGTTTCTTTGATTTCATGTTAAGAGGGTTATGTGCCATTGCTTTAAGTTAATATTTGAGAATTGGGACACGGTATCCCTAGCAATTGTTGACATACATTACATTGCTTTTAAAAGGTTGGAACATTGGTTAAGTTTGAAACATAGGAAAATATAGGTGTACATGACTTGCATCCAATTAATGTGGAGATAGTGGGCTATGCATTGTATGGCTAGCTCGTTTGTAATAGCTATGGCTGATGGAGTATATGTAGAGACGATGTGCAGTAATTGCACGTCACTATAACCTATCTCGAGGGTCTCCACCCTTGCCATTTCACATTTGGTAATTTTGTTGGTTGTTGTTGCCTCCACTTTGTTCGGTCGTGGTAGAGGTATTTTGACTTTTTAGATTCTCCTTGGAAAATTTTACACCTAGGTATGGGGGTTCTTACTGCTCCATCCATGGATTTTTTCTCTACCCTTTAATTAAGTAAAAAGTTGGCTCTTGCATTTGGTTATTGTATGTTCATTTCAAAAGTTATGATACGTGGTTTTTTTTTTCAACTGTGTATGGATTAGGGATGAATCTAGTCTTTGTAGTGTTTATATACAAGTTATTCACATATTAATGTGGTCTAGGTGTCTCTTGTTGTTGATAAAACTGTATTTTCTTTGTTTCTTTACCTGTCGAAAAAATATTGTGAGGGAGATTTTGGGCCTGCATTGTCTCTGGATTTCTTTGTTGGTTCCCCTCTGTTTGATAAAAATGGTACCATTGATCATGTTCTTTGGGTTATTTTTAGACTTTTCCTATCATCTAATTATATGGCTATCATGCTCGTGACCTTGTATAAGCTCTGTGACTGAAACTGTTGATGAAACTAATTATAACATCCCAATTCTAACCCTTATAAACTATAATGTATTATGTATATATGAATTAGGTTGGTGTGTCATTAAAGTTGAAATGGGGCCAGAGAGCCTAGGAAATGTAACACTTCCTATACATTAATAAAATACATTGTTGGCTGCAATACCGACAAGGACAAACGAGATAGGGGGCTATGATTCCATGAGAGAGGGGGCTTGAGGGTCTAAGTCTTGTTATTATTATTTTATTTACCCATAATTGATTTTATGGAGAAGAGGGGGTTACATGAGCTTCTTGCGAGGGAGTCCATGTGGCTCTTGTCTTCATGTAATTAATTAAACATACCTTGGGGGGTGTTTTGGGGTTGTTCTTCCCTTGGTTCATTCTCTTCTCACTGGTTCACTCGTTCTTCTTCCTCTTCACTCACTACTTCTAGTTTGTGTTCTCTTGGGATGAGCATGGAAATGAATGGAAGGAAGAGGAGTGCCATCATTGAATGGTTGTAATGATTTACTGATCATTCCTGAAGGGAATAGATGCCAGTGTGCATGAACTTGATTGCAGATCGGATGGAACTATCTACAGTTGAGAGCCCTTGGAATTTCCAGTAGGGAGATTTCCTTACCAGTAGCACTACAACCCAGGAGAGAAATGGAACAACCTTAGGGACTACATGGTAGAGAAAGGTGTCCATTTCTTGTGATTGTGTAGGCTGAGGGGGAAAGAGAGTTGGAAACTAGGATTGTTGTGAGGTTGGGAAACCTGAGAGGTCCTTAGCCAACTACTATGTATTTAGAATTGTCCTAGGACCTGTGCTTGTGGATTCATAGCTATGGATCGGGGGTGACCTACTATTGAGACTAACTGAACAACAATGTCTATGGTTGGGGGGAACATCCTTGGTTTGCAGCCAGTTGGTGAACGTTTACTTGCAAACATAAGTGCTCTATGTTTTATGTTTAATGTATTCTGTTGCATATTTAATTATCTATGAGATATGTATTCTAATGTTCCTATCTATTGGTTATTTGTTGTGCATGGCACATTGTTTACTCTTTGATGCTGTGACATAGATCTTTTCTTATGCATGTGGTGTGCATGCTTCTAACACTTTTGAGAAGTCTTTTTTTTTCGAATTAGAGATTAGATAACTGAGTCTTGGGACTGCATCATGCCTAGCGTTTGGGTGGTTGGGTGTGTTGCAACCTGTTTAAGTGGTGTAGCCCGGCCTCTGGGTGGTTGGGTATGTTACAGATTGGTATCAAAGCTTCTGGTTGAAACACTAGGCTAGTATGGGATAGGTCTGTTTGTCAGAGTCTCATGGTCGAGACCAAATTTTGACCGTGAAGTTGAAGATATCAGGAGGAATGGCGTTGTAGATTCTACAAAGGAGTTAGATCATCAGAGATCACTTGTAAGGCATTCGAAGGATCATGATGGTCCCCCTTCGAATTCAAGAGAGATCACCATTGTAGGATCAAGAGAGATCTAGGATCGTTGGATCGGAGGACATGTTGTCGCAAGAGTTGGTTCTACATTGTAACAGAGCCAAGCCTTAGCACATTTTAAATGAAAAAATAAGTTATCATTCAGAACTTGATTTGGGTTGCGTGCAAATAAATTCCAAGATAACAACACACCACTTTTGATTATAATTTTCCCCATCCAACCTGAGAGGGATCTCTCGAATATATGTCACGATAGGATGTTCAATAAGCTTAACAGTGGGAATATCTGTGGGTAACATAAAGTTTTGACGTTTTTAGGGTTGATGGGTTGGACTGGGAGATAGTCCATTGGGCGTGGAGTCAAATGATCAAGTAAATAACAAGAGTGTTTCGGCAATTGAAATCCATGGAGAAGAGGTGAAATAGAAGTCGACTACAAAGAGAAGGATTTATAAAAGGATGGCAGTAGACTAAAGATAAAACATATCAATACACAAGGAGCACTTAGCGATGAGTGAATTCCAAGCACAAATCAGTGGAAATAGATAGTTGGGACAGAGCATCTAGCAAAGGATGAATTTTGAACCTTCATATCTCTGCAAGAAACAACTTATAACCTGTCCAGCAACAGAGCATCTAACAAACGAATGAATTCTATTAAAAACACATTTACAAATCGGGAAGCAAATTGAAATAAAACCATGTGAAATGATGTGAAAGCGAAGCAATAATACATTCTCTGCAAACAAAATCACAAGAATCTCTTATATATATTGAAAATTCTCTACACTCTTTTATTAAACATGAAAACAAGTGCTACAACCGAGGTGTAATGAACCTCAAATTCAACATAAAAAAAATAAAATTCTATGACATAATTCTATTTCATTTATGCTTAGAATTTAAGCGAAGGTAAGACTCATTTCTGTCCATAGTGACATTATTACGCTAGTCTAGTTTTACTTCGAACCGAAAATCTTATGTGGATAAATTATGTCCATAATTCTATCGCTTCCCTTAACTCTCAAACTACTCCAACATACTCATATGTATATAGGAAACATCTAAACTTAGGTCGAAGGATAAAGCTCAGGGGGAAGCACAACTTCCGTTAGATCAAAAGGATCTGGATGCAAAAATTTTAACCTCTGAGAGGTTGTGCAGGAGAGAAGTTGAATGAATGGTGGAGACACTTCGGGGAGAAGTGTCGAAATTGCGAGAGTCGTCAGATCCAGAAAAGGTGCACGAGGTTTAAACCTCGTAACGGAAGAAGGAAGAGGACTTGTCAAGTCCCGAAAGCATTTGGATTGTCCAATTTGGAGGACATATGTCAAAGATCCAAGCCCATAAGGGATTTGGACACCGCGGAAATGGGAGTGAAGACTCTCCCAAATTATCAAAAGGAGAAAGCCAGGATTGATCGCGGATAAAAGATCTCAACCGTCCATCGGAGGGACACGTGGCTTACGGTTGGCGTTTTGGAACCCGGGAAACCAAAGGGTGACACCCCTCATTTTCATAAGTCGCAAAATATCGGTATACAAAAACCCTAAATCGGTTTAGCCTGAAAAAGGTTTTTGGTGTTTCAGCACTCGGGAAACCAAAGGGCAAGATCCTTTGTCTTCGCAAGTCACGAAATTCCGGTACATGAAACTCTGAATTGGTTTAGCGTGAAAAATGTTTTCAGTGTTTCGACACCTGAGAAACGAAAGGGAAAGATCCCTTGTCTCCGCAAGTTGTGAAATCTCGGTATACGAAACCCCGAATCGGTTTAGTGTGAATAGGTTTCGAGGTTTTGGCACCCAGAATTCCAAAGGGCAAGAAGATGCAGGAGTCCCGAAACCCCGAAACGTGAAAGGTGTAAGTGTTGGTTCAGGAAAGAGGAGAACAAGGTTATAGTTTAAGAGCTGTAAAATATCTTAGGGTGGAAAAAAAATAAACTGTCATTCTTGCCGAATAAGGGTTTGTTATTGAATGAATCCTCAAAAAGGAATTCAACCATGATATCTTTTGTCCTTACGAATTCCAGAAATTTTACTAAGGTTTAGTTAGAATGTTGTTCTCTATTTATTTTCCGTATTTGTTGTCTGTACAGTCTGAGTTCTTATGCATTGTATGGAATCTATGCATTTCCAAAGGCCCACATCTTTTGAATCACATCTCAACAAAAGAAAAGGGGCTCTAGAATATTAATTTGTTGTAAAGATATCAAGAAAGATACAAATATATGCATATAATCCTATGAAATGCGTATCCTGGTCATGCATCGATACTTCAGTGATGTTATTGCTTTGCATATCTTATTACCAAAATATATGAGTACTCAGTCATTGTCGTTCCTATTTATACATCAACATTTCTTAGATTATTATCATCATCTAAGGGAATCTATACAGAGAAATGAAAAGGAAGAATGGAGTCTGAGTTTGTCAAAGTAATCAGTTCTGCACATTTAATTGTGCTTTTAATTGCAAGGTTGATATTTCATCATTTGGGACTTGCTTGTTACATATACGTGGAGTTCCTTTGCTCTATTCAACTCCGAAATCTCGAACCCCCAAAATGCTGGGCCACAGTCTTTTCACATTTCGCGATTCAGCATTCCTTATTTCATTTTGTTTGCATATCAGGTGTTTGTAAACCCTGAAATCCCGAACCCTGAAACCCCAAAGCGTTGGACCACAGTATTTTCACATTTCGTGATTCGGCATACAGCGTGGTCTTTGCATTTTGTGTTCGGCATGTGTAATTGTCGAAACCCGATTGACCTCTGTTTTTTTTCACACCATTTTGTTCTCTACGGTTTATGCCATTAAACAAAAGTCTAAGTTATTTTATCAGTAAAGGTCCTGAATAAACGTCTCCGAACCCTTATGCTT
>SNQJ01S0088114.1:33519-43934 GCA_010110895.2 Picea sitchensis | reverse complement strand
ATCACATTTCACTATGTGGGAAGGTAAGCTTCTGGGCCATGTCGTATCTAAGGAGGGAATCAGGATTGATCCTAAGAGGATTGAAGCGATAGATACTATCACTATCCCTAGAAATATAAAAGAAATTCAATCATTCTTAGGAAAGATGAATTTTCTACAAAGGTTCATTCCCAATTTCGCTGAGATTGTCAAACTAATTACAGGAATGTTGAAGAAGGATAGTGGGGTGAACTGGACCACCGAGGCCAGGGTGTCATTCATGCATATTAAAAAAGTCATAAGCGAGGCACCTGTGTTAGAAAGTCCGGATTATCTAAAAGATTTTCTCATCTTCTCTTTTGCTTCTGAACATACCATCGTCGCGGTACTCTTGTAGAAAAATGAAGAGGGGTTCGAATAGCCGATAGTGTTTTTCAGCAAAACCCTCGGAGATGCAGAACTGAAATATAACATAATGGAAAAACAAGCATATGCAATGGTGAAAGAATTGAAAGCGTTCAGAACCTATGTGCTACATTCAAAGATAATCGCGTATGTACCCACCAGTTCTGTAAAGGACATATTGGTACAGCCCGACAGTGATGGAAAAAGAGGGAAATGGCTCGCTAAAATACAAGAATTCGATCTGGAAGTCAAGCCGACTAAATTGATAAAGGGGCAGGGTCTAGCCAAACTCTTGGCTGAGTTGAAACTTAGAGCCCTTGATATTAATTGCCTCCTAGAAGAAGACGGAGACACACACCTACACGAGCTGGATGACCAGACAGATCCAAGAAAGATTGAGGAAAAGCTCACATCGTCGGGTTGGTATAAAGACATTATGTTCTACTTGTTGAACCTGAAGTGCCCAGATGGACTATCATCAGCCAAATGCAGAACTTTAAAACTCCATGCTGTAAAATATTGCATCGCCGAAAACCAGCTATATTGTAAGGATCCACTCGGGTTCCTACTAGTCTGTTTGGTCGAGTCGGAAAATCCTCGGGTTATAGAGGAATTTCATGAAGGAATATGTGGAGGACACCATGCATGGAGAGCCACAACCTACAAGATCTTGAGAGTAGACTACTATTGGCCAAAACTTTTTTCAGACATAAATACCAAAGTACGCGCGTGTGACCCTTGTCAAATATTCGTTGGGAAACAGAAACTCCCTGCACTACCACTCATTCTAGTCAAAATTGAGGCTCCATTTCAACAATGGGGTCTGGACTTCATAGGTGAGATCAATCCTCATTCCAGTGCTCAACATAGGTGGATCTTAACAGCCACGGATTATTTTACTAAATGGGTGGAAGCCATTCCAACCAAGAAGGCAACAAACTCGGTGGTAATTGACTTCTTGGAGGAAAATATTTTGTCGAGATTCGGTTGTCCTTGAAAGATAGTTCCTGACAACGCCCAAGCATTTAAGTCTATGGCTATGATCAGTTTTTGTCAGAAATACAACATCATTCTCGGACATTCCACTGCATACTACCCCCAAGGGAATAGGTTGGCCGAGTCGTCAAATAAGATCCTGGTAAACATTATCAAGAAGGTATTGGATGAGAACAAAAGGTCTTGGCATGTACACTTAAAACACGCATTGTGGGCAAACCGCATAAGCACGAAAAGATCTATCGGCATTTCACCTTTTCAAATGGTCTATGGGACAGATGTTATTCTACCCATAAACCTGGCACTACCGGTAATGAAGTTGTGGCAAGACCAAAACGAAGAACCCAATCCTGTGACCAGGAGAATAAATCAGTTGATTGAGGTCCAACAGCAGAGAACCGAGGTTGAAGAAAAGATGCAGCGGTACCAAGATGACATGAAAGCACTGTTCGATCGAAAAGTGAAGGATCGAGAATTCTCTCCAGGTGATTTGGTGCTCAGCTGGGATGCTAGAAGGGAAGAAGTGGCGAAGCATAGTAAATTCGACCACCTCTGGTATGGACCATTCAGGTTCTTGGCTCCAGTAGGAGAAAATTATTTCCTGCTAGAAAACATCGACGGAGAAGTCCTCAACGCCCCTGTCAATGGGCGATATCTGAAACATTACATGACATAGCAGTTGCCAATTTTTCTAAAAAAAAAAAAAAAATTGTGTACAGACATGCATTTTTTATTATCCTTTGGGCTTTTTGTCTTTATCTGTTCATAATTTTTAGACGTATTTCAAATAAATCTCGTATTTTCTTTTTACAGGTTTCCAGCTACGTGCAAAGCTAGCTGAAGGAGTAATTCGCAAAGCAATGTCAGAAATAAATCGGCATGAAACAGGTGATACCCAAAGTAGTTTCATAGTGCACAAGGTAATTGAAAGGAGAGGTAAAGGTGGGCTTTCTCGATACACATGTTAGGAAAGACTGTCAAAATTAAACCAAGGTGACATCATTCAAAATTGCAATATTAGCTAAATTGTTAGATAACAGGATTATTTCTTTGCTTGACAACCTTTGATTTAAAATAATTTGAATGATACACTAAATTTAAAAGCAGTCTGTCAAAAATAGTCATCCCCAAAAGATCTACGAGAGCCAGTCCCAAACTATTTTGACCTTCTGTGTTTTCAATCAATGAATCATTGCCTTGTGTCATGCCTGTTTTCGGGTCTAACTTTTGACCAGCCACCATTTTTTTCATTTCATTACGAAGGAATAAAAGTTTTCGGTTTAGCCTCCTGAGTCTCAAAACAGATTGTGAAAAGAAAGCGGGTCTCCACAACTACTTGATCCCCTGCTAAGAGAAGGAACGTTTAGAGCGATCCTAACTTTCCTAGGTTTTTCAACAGCATCGGAAGAATCAAAGCTTGCTCAAACAGGATGCCCCTTAAAAAATTATTTTCCCCTTCCTCCCTAAGAACGAAGGTGTTGTGAAGGACAAGGGAAGATTGGTGCTGAGTAATCAAAGTAAGTTGACAGACCTTTGATGCAAATATTACACAGATATCAGCCCTGATACCAACTGATTGCCCCCATCTTCGCACTAAAAAATAAATTATAAGACAGGTGGTGAAAGGAAATTCAGAAATGATTGCCCCCACCTTTCCAAGAAGACAATGAAAGGAAATTCAGAAATGATTTCCCCCGTCTCAGCATTTAACTGCATAAATAATTCCCAAAGTGGTGAAAGGAAATTCAGTAAAACGGGCCAGATAACTTCACCGGGGTACTGAACAGGCTCGCTAGTAGTGAAGCAATGTCTGAGATATCTGTGAGGCTGTTATACATGAATATCACTCTACTATGGTAACCAATACTTTCTAAAAACTTGATCCACATCCCAAATTCAGACGGGACTTCCCGATTAAAAAATATATAATCTCATTCTTTTGATGCAAGCTGAGAGCCACAAGATCTGTTGAGTCTCCTAGGGTTGTTTCGACTGTTTTAAAACATACTCAAAGCTAGTGGTGGGAAAGGGAAAATTGTGAAAGAGACTACAAATGTGTTTGGAAGAGTATCTGATTTTGAAAAAATTCTCGAGGTAAAAAACGAAGTCTTTTCCCCCCTTCGATCCTTTTTCCTTGAAATTTTTCCGCTTGTTTGAGCTGATGACTCCATTTACCCAATATTGGCACGTGGTCTACTGTTCTTCCCACCTCACACGAAGATGGGATCCCTAGTTGGAGCCTATGTTGGAGCCGCCCTTGTTTTATTTTTACCCTTCACAATTTTCAATTTTTAATACTTGAAATCTAAAGATGGTCTTTTGATTTTTCCTCCCGAGATTATGAAAACTCTGCAACCTTGTCACTTAAGCAATGATGTTTTTTCTACTCTCGAAGCAAGTCAACTTTCGTAAGAATGCTCGACTCTTTTTGTTTTACTTCGGGATCTTGTGAGTTGGACGCTATAATCCATGAGTCCACACGCCCCGATTCGCAAAACGACGAACTCATTTTAAATTCTCACCCAAGACATTAACCAGGGTAGAGTCTTTTAACTCATGATTAGATGTCGTCGGGGTTTCATGCCTTGCCATTCGCCAAACCCAATTTTTTATTTTTACAGCCTCGAGAGCCAAGAACACGAGGTCCTTTCGAGATAACCCTGGTCAAGGATTAAAGGCAAAAAGGCTAACCGTGGTTAAAAGCTGTTCTCGGCGTTTCACCACTCGGCACTATCTTTTCGAAAGTTACGGTGCCTAAAACCCCGACTCACGAAGTCATGATGTAATTATAACGTGATTAATTAGTCGCCTAATCTAAGATTTTCTTCCCTTTAATTGAGTCTTAACTATCGCCATCTCGCGGTTTCGCGACTCGGCGTACTAATCTCCTAAAAATGGATCTTCGAAGTTCCGAGTTGCGATAAGGCGAATAAAACGATTATGAAATTAATTATGCCTCAAATCCCGATTACATTTGATTAAACTAAACTCGGTCCTCATGGTCTCGGGAGTTGGAAACTCAAAATGTTAACAGAAAATTTACGAGATAACAAATAGCAAGAAATTTATTTACATGGACAGATTTGGATTAATTAAGTTTAATCAAGACTTATCCCGAGTTTCGATGCTTGTATGATTCTCGAAGGAGCGTTTTCATTCCATGCGCCAACTGACTTTTAAACCGCCAAAATTTATGACATTAATGGGAAGATAGGGTAAATCTATGTGTAAGATCGGATTTTTACGGCATAAATTTATTTCTAATTTTGAATTGACAGGCTTGTTTTGAAAGGTACTATTTTTTTCAAATATATGCAAGAGCTGTGTTTCATTATGCATTTTTCATAGCATGCGGAGCTCATAGTTTTTGAGTTAATTACTTTCTGCATGTATACGCAGTTCTATCGAAGGAGAGCGAAAACACAAACTTTGGCTATGGCTCCGCGGAAAGTAGCAAAGGCAAATGTCGAAGTCGCGGGACAAGGCTCAGACAATGTCTCCGATACTTCACCCCGAAGTGTCGACTCGATCCTCGACTGGTCATTTGTGTCAAATGTTCTGCAAGCAAAATTGGTAGATTATTCAGACGACTTCGATGACAACGAAAGGGATGATCTACACACCAAGTACAAGATACTCGTTCAATCCGGGATGCACAAAATAGCAACCAGGCCACGGTTGCTTCCGTATTATGACATGATCCGATGGGCGTTGGACCACGTAGACTTTCCTACCAGGACGATCATGAACAGCCAGCGAGTCACTGTCGGGACTTTTAGGCCCGAGCATCTACAAACCATGTATAAGCTACCCGCGACGTCGGAATATACATATGGTGCTGAGTTCCTGGATGAATTCAAAGATAAAGAATGCACCCAGTATGAAAAAACCATGCCCGGTTTGATAAAGGATTGGGTTTTGCGCTCCACGAAATTTAGAGCAAATGACCAGGGCGTTTATTCAATCTCTTCGCTGGAGCCACAGTATAAGTATGTGGAAATGATGACATGCCGACTATTCGGGAGAGAAGACACATCACATTTCTACATTGCATGGGTGCCTCTCATGTTTCGGGTCACAGAAGGTTGCTCGTTTAATTGGGCAAAGATACTCTCGGATAGTTTGGCCAGCAGGGTCATAGAGTATCGGGAGAAGAAGGCAAGTGGGAGACCGTCCTCATTTTTCATGTCGGCATATATTATGGACACGGTATGTTCCATGACGCCATTCCCCTTGATGAGCTGGGCTTGGAATATAGCCCAATAAAAACCCGTACATGAGTATCACGACAAACTATGGGAGAATAAAGTAGAAAAGTTCACATATGAAATTTTTAACTGGGTGATGGTGCCCCTGCATATCGCCATTTTTGGTCACCCACCACCTCGTATCTCAGACAACATTGCAACAAATCTGAGTGGCATAGTTGATTGGTACGTGGAGGCAGATATTTCGTATTTCAGAGTTTTCGGGGCTTCTGTTCCCCCTCATGCGCTGCCCTTGTTCATCCCCGACAAGCTGGCTTGTCAAGAAATTGCCTGGAAAACGGTAATTGGCGGGGTGAGTAAAGAACTCAAGGGATACTCAAAGAAGGTATGGCCTTCTTTTCCCATTCGGATGAATTCTTATTCTTTGTTAGATTTCAGGCATGCCAAAGCCGAGGCTGCAGCCCTGGAAGACCTAAGTTTGGTCTCCATCGAAGTTAAGAAACATGATCCACAGAGGGTTGTGAGAAACCATTTGGCTCATTGTGGGCTCAAGATATTTGAGCATGAAAGTTCACCCTCGAACGACGTTTTCCGAGGGGCGAGGTCTTATGAAGAAGTGCTAGCCCAGATCCAATCATTAGCACCCGAAGAGACAACATCTGTATTGAAATTCCAGGAACATAGACAAAGATGTCTCCCCGCTTTGTTGGGAGGTTCGGCTGTTTCCGAGACAAAATAGAAGGATACTGAAGGTTCTGAAGACGCAATTCCTAACCTTGGAAAACACCAAGAAGGGGAACAAACGAGGAATCCTGAAGCAGAGGAGAAGACTCTGGACCCGCCAAGGAAACATAGTTCGGAGGATGAAGTAAAAACTCCAGGTCCGCCAAGGAAACAGAAGCCGGAGACTGAAACAAAGCCTCGAGGTATGCCAAAGGAGCAGAATCCTGTTGATACTCCAAGAGAGTCGGCAAAGCAAATAGGAGAGCCCATCACCTCGGTCACACCCTTGTAGTTGGCACAAGGAAATGTCAGCGAGGGATGGATATTTAATGAAGAAATGAGGCCCATAAGAGCAGAGGAACTCCCTCCAAATGAGTTCTTTTTTGATAAAAAGAGGAAGGTGGTAGTGAAAAGAGAGTTCTATCAAGAAGGAGGGTCCACTGCGAAAAAATACAAAATCATGACCAATGGCAAAGATAAGAAAAGTGACCAACTCGCCATTGAAATCGCCGGAATGCTGGGGGAGTATGCTTCGGAAAATCAATTCTCAGTTGGGCTTTTGAGTAACCAACTAAAAAGGAAAAATCGCCTAATCAGGACCCTCGAGGCTAGATTGGCTACAGCCGCGGAGAACGCTAAAGGTCAGGCTAGCATGGAGATAGAACAGACTAGAGTGTCCGACAAGAATGAAATAGAGATGCTCAAGGCCAAGCTTGAGCAAGCATAGTTGGTGGTCCGAGATGGTTGAGCACAGGTGAGCCAACAGAGAAATCTGATTGAATAGTTGCAGGCTCATGCAAAAATCTCCGAGAGCAGAGAAATAGACATCGGGATATTTAAATCCCAAGCCAGCGAGATTCGGAGCAAAATCTTTTCGGCACAACAGAATTTCCTCGCCAGGATTGGAGAGATCCGGGAGAATTGTCTGTTGGTGAATCAGGTTTCCAAGAACCTGACTGCCAGGGAAAGGGAGGCCGAAGTGGCTTGGGTCGCTTTCCAGGATGCGGTAATAGCCACAAATAACAGGGTTTCAGTAGGTGCTCCCGGGCTTGCCATCCCAGAACAAACCAGAGGCAATATTCTGTTGAAATATTGGAAGCATAACATTGCCCTGGGCAAGGAACAAGCCCAAAAAGTAACCAATTCTTTAGAAGAATATTTTAATTCCATAGACGGCGAGCTGTTGGGTATTGACAGCCGAGGCGATGCAAAAGCATTGATGCAAATGAATGTGGAATAGATCTCACTCGATCTGAAAGAAAAGGATGAGAGAGATTTGAACGATATCTCTCAGATAGATACGGTGGACATGGCCAAAGTTGATAAGCACATGATCAAACCCAGCGCACAGCTAAGTGCCCTCGACATCATCAGTGCACAAATGGAGGACAAGTTGCAGTAGTTAGCTCGAGAATATTACTTTGTCGAGGCCAGCTGTCAAGCAAAGCCTTCACGGCTCGTATCTCAGCTTGTAGAAAGATGTAACACCTCCGCCGAGTCTGCGCGAAGACGAGCACCTGGCACTAAGTGACTATAGAGTAGGGGACATGGAGCGATTTCTCTCTCCTCTGTCATAACTGAAATTTTTGCGACTATTGAGATTCTACCTTCTTTACAGAAATTGTATAAATATACCCCAGAGAGAATTAAACGGGGCTGGACCCTTTTTGAGATTTTGTAATAGAGTTTTTGCATTGAGATTTAATACAAGCAGATCCGAGATTCTCAATTCCGTCACTTCTGTATTACAAGTTTKCTTTCTTGTTCCTCATTTTTCAATTTCAATTCATATTCATAATTGATGTGCTTCGTTATACTTTAGTACTACCACTACTATAACGAATAAATTTGGGTTTTCTGTAATTGTTTATTGCCTTTCCTCTGCACCAGCTATTAGCTGTGTAAGACCAATTTGCAGTTTCGGAATTCTACATGCATTTTTCTCTACATCGGTTATTTTCTTAAATATTTTCTTCTTCTGTTTACTTCGTGAGATTTTCCCTTGGTAGGAACCTGACACTGTAAACAGCTTAATGTTTTTCTCTCATCTCGCCTCTTTGATTAAAATATAATACAGTTATGGGAACGAGCCTTATATTTGCATACATCGTAAAGACTGCAACCGTGAATTCTCTTTTATAAAACTAAACTGAGACAACACTCAATTTTTCTTAATAGTTCTCTTACCTGTAATGTTCCCCCCATGACAGTTCCTACACCAACTCAACCTAACGTTGAACCCAGATTATTGAACCAAACGCACATCGCCTTAAACCTCTTCAACACTATCCTTAAAACAACCACTAACCGGGCCGAGATTGAACAATCATGGGCATCCATTGAACGTGACATAACTATTCAGGAGTTGTTCGAAGCCAGACAACCTCAACGAAGAAACCTACCCTAGACTCTTTCTCTGAAGGTTGACATTTTCCCTTCTCCTTATCCTAACCACTTTCGGATGCCTTGACACTGTAATTTTGAGCCTTAAGTATAGACTCAGGAACAACACTTCTCATGAGTGGGAAATAACTCCTAAAATATGTCAAGGAAGAACAAGAGATGCAGTTCACTGTGGTGAGGAAGCCCAAAGTTATCCTTACAAGTACATCAATGGATGATTTGCCTGAGGAATTTCAAGAACTATTGGATAATTTCACTGATATAGTGGTGGATGAGCTGCCAAACTCATTGCCACCCATCGGAAGTATCAGCCATCATATCGACTTGATACCAAGAGCAAGTTTTCCGAACAAAGAAACATACGGATTAACACCTCGAGAGAATGAGGAGGTGAAAAACCAAGTCCAAGAGTTTCTAGAAAAGGGTTTGGTCAGGGAAAGCTTGAGTCCATGCACAATACCAACTGTGTTGAGCCCAAAGAAATCTGGAGGATGGAGAATGTGCACAGAGTCGAGAGCCATCAACAAGATCACCATCATGTATAGATTTCCTTTACCAAGAATGGATGATTTAATGGATTGCTTAAGTGGAGAATTTTTTTTTTCTATGATAGATCTGAAAAGTGGATATCACTAGATTAGGATGAGAGAAGGTGATGAATGGAAAACAACCTTTAAGACAAATGAAGGTTTGTATGAGTGGCTTGTTATGCCATTTGTCTTAACAAATTCCCCCAGAACTTTTATGAGGTTGATGAATGAAATTCTGAAAGATTTCATTGGCAAATTTGTAATTGTATATCTGGATGATATACTGATCTTTAGCAGGACTAAAGAGGAGCATTTGAGGCACCTAACATTAGTGATGAGGAGACTACAACAGGAGAAGTTGCTGATAAATCTGAAGAATTCCTCTTTTATGAAAACAAAGCTCATTTACTTGGGTTTTGTGATCTCTTCAAATGAATTGAAGATGGATCCAGAGAATTTGAAAGCGATCAGAGAATGACCGTCACCAAGAAGCATGTTTGAGGTAAGGAGCTTTCATGGATTGGCGAGTTTCTATAGGAAGTTCATCAAAGACTTTAGTGGGATTTGTGCACCAATGATGGATACAGTGAAGAAAAGGCACAAGTCATTTAAATGGACAGAGGAAGCTGAGAGGAGCTTCAATATACTGAAGGAGAAGATAACATAACAACCGATCCTAACCTTGCTGAATTTTGAAAGTACATTTCAGGTAAGATGTGATGCAAGTGGAGTTGCAATAGGAGCAGTTTTGAGTCAGGATAACAGACCTGTTTCCTATTTCAGTGAGAAGTTGAATGAGACTAAGAGGAAATACTCCACATATGACAAGGAGTTTTATGCCATAATTCAAGCCTTAAATAAATGGAGGCATTATCTTTTCCCACAAGAATTTGTCTTGTATAGCGATAACCAAGCTTTACAATTCATAACCAGACAAGAAAAATTGAATGAGAGGCATGCAAAATGGGTTGAATTTATGAAAAACTTCACTTTTGTCATAAAACATATTGCTGGGAATGCTAACAAGGTTGTTGATGCATTAAGAAGGAGATGTTTAATTCTGCAGGAATTCCAGGTGAAGACCTTGAGGTTTGAGCACCTTAAGGATATGTATTGTGATGATACAGACTTGAAGGAAGCATATGAAGCATGTACAAACCCCGTGTTGAGA
>SNQJ01S0088114.1:0-29110 GCA_010110895.2 Picea sitchensis | reverse complement strand
GGGAAAAGTAAAGATAAAAATGGAAAACAAAGACATAAATAGAAAACATAGACAAAAATAGAGAGCCTACCTACAAAAGTCACTCCTGGAGACAAGAGCATACCAAAAATTTATTTATGAGGCAGAAAGGTAGGGCTTTAGGCATGCATCATTCACACCATTCACCCATTTTGATTGAAAAATTCTATTGATTTGTGCTAATTTGATAGCTCCAGAGTCACTGATTTCCACAAATATGAAAGAACCAAGCCAGTGCATATGTAGCTTCCCTGGATGTTTCTAATACTTGTTATCATATATGGTCTAATGAAAATCTGCTAAGAACTTAGCTTCCTCTATTTCCACCAGTTCCTCGACCAACTCAACAAGTGAGTCATCATCTATCATCTTAGTAGCTTGCGCAATGAATAATATTGGGGTGAGAAACTCAACTGGCACAATTGCTTCTCTTCCATATACTAGTTGAAAAGCAATATACATGTTTAATCATTTTGTGGTAGTTCAATAAGCCCATAAAATATATGTAACTCGCTCATACCATTCATCTCAATTTGCACAATAGACTTTAGTCAGCCCCATCTGCAAGATTTTATTAAATGATTCCACTATTCTGTTAGCTTGCAAATGGTAGGGACTTATCTTATGATGTTGAATCATAAATTCTCTTGTAAGGGTCGCGATACTTTCATTGACAAAGTTGTCTCTTTGATCATTGGTCAAGCTCTGAGGACAACCAAACCAGGTAATAATTTTATGAAAAATAAACCATGTTGTTGTGGTTGTAGATAAATCTTGAACAACCTCCACTTCATCCCATCAAGTCAGGTAATCAGTTGCAGTAATTATGTATCTTTCCTTAAAATGCATGGTAGGGGGATTCATTAGACTGATGAAATCGACAACCCATTTTTCAAATTCTTGCAGTGCTTGGACAAGGTGTAGAGGTAAATCATCACGCTGAGATGGCTTCCCCACTCTCTAACATACATCATAGGCCTGAGCACATTCCTTATCATCTTTAAACACCATATTCCACCATAACCCTGCTTGTAAGATATTCTTGGAAGTAGCCTTGCTGCCAACATGTCCTCCCGCCACTCCACTATGACATTCCCATAGAATATCAGGTATTTCATGGTGTAGTACACAATGTCAAAATATTCTATCCAATCCTAGTTTGTACAATTGGTCCGCAATTAGTTGATAGTTTACTGCATGAACCACTTGGTGCCTTTTATGAGTTGCGAAATATCTCTCTGACAGAGTACCAGTAGTTAAAAATAATGCAACGTCTGATAGATAATAAGGAATAGCCTCAATATGGAAAATATCTACATCAGGGATCTGATCATCTACAGCTCCGTCAGTTTCTCCTGACTCTAGTCTAGAAAAATGCTCTAGCCCCACATTTGGTTTACCAGACTTAACAATGAATTCAAAAGAAAACTCATGAGATAAAAACAACTATCTACAAATTCAACCTTCTAAGACATCTTTGTTAACCAAATACTTCAAATCAGAGTGATCAGTAAAAAAATTAAAATGAGTGTTGTTGGAAGCAGACCAAAGCGGAAAGAAAGACAATTTTGGGAAAGAAGGCATGCACGAGGAAAGCGACAGCTGGAAGGAAGAGAATCACATGTGCATGCATGGAAGACCTAACGAATTTAGGGTTATGGTTTTTGCAATGTAATGGTTGAAGAGCCAAAAACTTATAAATATAGATTCCTAGGTCTCATAGAAGGTCCGTTGTTGTAGCAATTGTTGTTATTGTTATTGCTGATATAGAGAACCAGATACAAGGAATTGAATGCGATGTAATATTTTATTGTATGACCTAATTTTGTAAGTTGTTGAGCTAGAGAGGACCGAGGAGGGTAGATCTTGAGGGTTAGATTGTAGACTGAGGAGCCTGGTGCGATCTAGTCCGCCTCATAATAGATCTCAACCCAAGTGATGGGAGTGGTAAAGCATGCGATGTTGGGGTTCAAAACTAATATAATAAAATAGATAAGTTCCATATATTTGTGGACGTAGCCCATGAGGGGGTGAACCACAATAACTCCCGTGTTATGTGACTAAATGCATGTGTTTCTTTATTTTTTTTAGTAGTTATTTGATATGTGTAATGAATGATTTGTTATATTTCCCGCTTATTTGTAAATGGTAGTATATTATGTCAACCAATTTTAATAAAACTCTCAGTATACAGTTCTCAGATTCCCTACTCAATCCTAGGTTGCAAACACATGATTATTGCAGCCACCCATTAATACTATCTCGGGTGAGATGACACAGAGCACCCTGTGCACTGTGTTTCCTTCTGGTTTACTAGGAGAGTCGATAGTTTTAGAGGCTTTGTTGGAACCCCAAAAAGACATGAACCCTAGGTCACTCAAGATGAAGATATATACTTAGACATAATAGAATAATAGCCAACAAATGGTTCTATTGACGTTGGTAGGAAGAGTAAAGGATTGAGTAGATTAGACAGGTTGATCAAGAGAATATTAAAGAAGACGAAGAAAAGAAGAAAGAAATGAGCCACTAGAATGGGATTTTGAGACCGTGGAATTCCACAAAAGAAGATATCGGAAATTGGATAAGGACAAAAGAGCTGGAGTTTGCACAGAAAGATAATAGAAACCCTAGAGTAACACCCCGCAAATATCTTGATAAATATGTGTTTATTGATTTGCATGAAGTCTTTTTCTATGATTTTCCACACTTATTGCAAGATTTGATACTAAGATTGAAGGATAACCACGCAACGAACCGGATCCGATAGTTAGAGTGGACTCCAGTACCAATCGAGCAGTTACTGCAGGTGAACAACAAATTCACCCACATAGTAGATTTTTGGCTCGATAGTATTGTGGTAGGCTTTATAACAAAGTTTGGAGTAGATACAACAAAGTCATATAATGCAGCGGAGAAAGAGTTTCTACGTAGACCTCGAGGAAGGTACATTAGATCACTATATACTTCTATTAAGATACTGCTATACAATAAAGGGGTAAAGACGATGGAATTAGAGAACTAAAATTCCCTACGTGCATGGGGGAAGGGGGGAAGCAATGACAGAAAGAGGAGAAATGGAAGGAGGAAAGGATAAGGGAAATAAGGAGGAAACCTTGGACCCAATCATGATGGATGACGACCAAATCAAGCGGATCATGGCGACAGCTAGAAATACGCGTAGCAGAGTACCCTACCAATACAAGGTGAATACTAAGAAGAGAGCCATATCCGTGAGGGAAGGCTTGGTGAGTGACGAGGAAGAGGTAGAGGATCTCCAAGCTGTGGATTAGATTAAGGAAATCATGCAAGCAACATATGATAGGAAGATGAGAGGTCCAAGAGAGGGAAGAGAAGGAAACAATCCTATGCATATTAATGTTAGTGTGGAGCCCATAAACCCATGTGTGACTAATACACCAAAGAGACCACCATTGTTTAGACAACCGAATTTCAGGAGAAGAAAGACAACAAGAATTACATCTACACAAGTAACAACAACTGGATTAGCCAGTTCAGGTAGCACTAGTCAAGTATCTACACAAAACAGAGGTAGTAGTTCAACATTCAGAATGGCAAGACACGATCCCACCATAAGATTACCAGAATTTAAAGGAGAATCATCGGAAGACCCAAAAAAACATTTGTTCATATGTGATAAGATTTGGGAAGAAAAACAGATCATAGATGAAGATACTAAATTGGCATAGGTAGCGATTACACTAAGGGATCGTGCATTGGATTGGTATATGAGTTTAGCTACAAACAACCCACCAGGGACAATCGGAAAAATTGCAAACATCAAGAAATTGTTGATAAACGAGTTCGATAAGCCAAGTTCAGAAGATCAGGACATGAACGAGATGATCGAAATTAGACAGAAACTGAGAGAATCTGTATAGGAAATTTACCAAAGATTCAAGCGACCCAAGGGAAAGTTGAAATGTCTCATGACCGATATGCAACATAGGCACTTGTTCATAAATTCATTGCTACCACACTTAAAATACCCATTGCAACAACAAAAGTTTCAGACGTAGGTAGAGGCTCTGCAAGCAACCCTGCAATTGGAAGAAAACAAGTATCAGCAGATGGATCCATCCATCGAAGAACTGAAGGAGGATTTGAAGAACTTAACGTTCCAGCTAAACCATAATAAAAGTAAGGACAAAAGAGAAGCCTTTCAGTGTACTACATGCAGGATGGAAGAACACCACAAGAACAAATGTCCAACATTCACGCAGTATATGGCAACACGAATGCTAAATCCATTACCAATAGGAAGACTATGGTGCATAATTTGTAAGAAAATGGGCCACAATCCATATCACTGCCCAATGATGAAAAAATACTAGACAGTCCCAAAGAGTTCATATTGCAACTTTTGTAAGTCAATGGGTCACGATGACAAAGATTGTAGAACTATGGATTTGATGCGAGAGAGGACATCAGATGCATATAGAGTGTAGGCAGAAATGATGACTGGGCAAGCCACACCACAATTTAAACACCTTCTAGCCCCATACAAAACTACGCAACAATAGTATAATACTATGCAACAACCATATAATACCATACAACCATAGTACAACACAACACAACCTCATTACAATACCATGTAGTATAATCAGGCGCCTCAGTATAATGTGCCGAGAGGAGATCGAGCAAACTACAAAGGTGAAGGACGAGCAAGAGGAGGTTTTGGAAGAGGTAGAGGACCAGTGGTATGCCACAAGTGTCAACAACTGGGACATTACGCAAGTGAATTTCCACTTCCACCAACAACTTGTATGTATTGTCACACATTAGACCATGATACAGAAGAATGTTCGACAGTACTAGTAAAGATCTAGGAAAAGAGGAACCAGAATAACTAGAATGTTTAGTGGATTTCAGCCGAAGCAAGGGATGAAGGAAGGAGTATCAACATAGTTACTCGTGGAGGATCTAGAACAAGTGTTATAACCCTAATTTTCACCATACATGCTTACCTGAAATTAGGCCAACTCATAGCCCTTCTTTGCCAAGCCACTATTGAACAACTCTTCTTAAAAAATCCATTTTTAAAAGTCCACGCTAGATGACCCACTACAACCCGTGTGGATCTATAATGTCCATGCTAGCTAGCTCACTACATCCCACGTGGACCTTCAGAAGCACAAAAAAAGGAAATTGGACGACGAAACACATAGCTATGGGTGAGTTAACTAAACCTTCTAGCCATGCATGGCCGAGGGTTCACCCAAATACCTAACTTATTCTAGCCTATAAAAGAAGGGGTAGGGGTAACATTTGAAGGAGGAGAATACAGTAAAGAAACTCTACTCAATTTTATATTCCTATTGTCCCAACCCTTTATCCATCCATGTGCAAGGAGTAATACAGAGCAAAGAAGTTGGAGGACATTTGAAGAGGAGCCCAGGATCAGGTTTGCAGAGCAGTGGCTAGTATCGACATTTTGTAAGTTGTTGATTCATTCAAAGTAATAGAGAAATGATTTTCCCATCCCAATTCATGAGTTTTTCATAGATTGATTAAATATATGTTTGAAACTCTAACCCATTATTCTATATGTAAAATGCATGCGTAGTTTGTTGCTTGTTTTGTATACATACCAGCTTTGGAAGGAGAGATACTAACAAGGGATCAAGTGTAAAGAGGGATCGACTTCGAACACCTGGAATGAGGTATGTTGGTCTAACCATGTTTTTACTAAAAATAAATGGGGTTTAAGTCTAGCGATAAAGGTAGAAAGTAGATTTCTTTCGATCATATCTGCATGCATAAGATAACCCTATTTGCTAGTCCATAAGGGAATTTCCCTCACAAAAGAATTGGTGACCATACTGGGGAAGTCTCTAGGGTTCTTTGGAGTATTTATTTTTGGGTAGTTTTAAAAATTGGATTTCTTTCCCATTTTTAAAGTTTCTACACAGTCTTAGTTAAAAAGAGATTCTAGTTTTCCATACTAGTCATCTCTGTTCTTTGCTTGACTGTATCTTTTTTTTTATCAAGACCCATAGAGGTACACATGGCCTGTAGAAGGTTTTCACACGTGTACCCATGCCCTACTCTCTTACAACTAGCATGTACATGCTAGCTGAGGAAGTAACAGTAGCGTGTAGTCTTCCAGAATTTTTTTGAGGTAGTTATCCTCTTCCCTGTTAGAATTAGTCATTCTCAGGGGTTTTCTGGAACTCTTTCTAAGTCTTGGTTGATTGCATTCCATAGCTTAGGTGTCATTTCAGATTGGTTTGTTTTACATTTTTGTTTTCCTTGCATTGTTTTCTTTTCTTTTTGTTAAAGAGAGTGTCTGAGCCTTCAAGAGATCCTGGTTCTCAGTACCAGAGGTCTCTACTTGGTTTGGATTGCCTGTTTTTTATTTTTTTCATAGTTTTAGAGGTACATGTGGCATGTATAAGGCCATCACATGTGTACACGCCCTCTGAAACTACACATATCGCGTGCACACGCTTGCTATTGAGCTGTCAGCAGTGTGCTTGTGGAGGATAGTTTTTGTGGAAGGAAAGGTAGTCATCTTTTCCCTTAACAAGAGTTATTCCTCTTAGGATCTAGAATCTATATCATAACATTCAGTAGCTTAGGTTTGATCTCAGCCATAGCTTTCTTTTTTCATTTAGAAGTTTTCATGAAATTTTTTCTTTTACAGGGTTTTTAGACAAGTGTGAGAGTCCTTTGATAAGTTGCTAGTTTGTGATTTTTGAGGTGATTATTTGCGATCTGCGTTTAGGCTAGAATTTGTTTTCTTGGTTTTTGACTTGTTTGATACTTTTCCTTTTTTATTTATAAGCATTCAATTAAAAAAAACAAAAATACTTTATTTTTTAGTTTGGTTGAAAAGTGTTGTTTTGCATTAAGTAACTAGGGAAAAATCTTTTCTTTCATAAGTTCTTTGCAGTTTACTTAGATCATAAGTAGCTCATAGTCGAGTGAAATTCTTTTTGAGTTTTCTTTTCAAAGATCTTAGAATTTTTTTTCAAATTTTAAAAGTTGTCTAGAATTTGCATAAAGTAAAGGTTTTTGTTTCCAGCTTTCTTTTCATTTTTACTTTTCATTGTTAAAACATCACTAGTTTCACTTTCATAACCTTTGACATAAGACAAGCTATAAAATTAACACTAAATCTAAAATTCATTAGACTTTAATGTTTATAGTGTCAATCAACTAGTTAAGGATTAGGGCCTTGAATTAGGTTGGAGAGGAAACTCTTCAAGGCCATTTAAATCAAACATTGGAGTATGAGTTAGGGAGTGTCAAAGTCTAGTATTTTGAAAGTTATCCGAAACCCCCCTCTAACACAGGGGATAAACACGAGGTCACGTGCGGAAAGGTAGCATAGATAACCCCTCCAAAGATGGACCAATTGTAGTGGAGAACACATATAGAGGGCTTATTTTGGGATTCCGTCGATTTCATTTGCCACAGAGCTTCATGGGTCTCGAATCCGTTCGAGGTCCTCAGTTGTCTTCCAGACCACTTTCTCTCGATTCCCTTGATAGGTTTCAAACTTGATACCCTGCTCATTGTGGTCTACCTGACTTTCAACTGTACCCGCCTGGTGACTGTTCGTGCGTTGGCAACCTAGTTGCCCATCTTTTTAAGGACTTACACAGGTGACTGCGGGGGTATACCATGGTACCTAGGAAAGACATCAGGCCACGCTTTGCAGAGTATACTCAGAGGGTGCTTCCATGTTCTAGTTTCACTTGCACCGATATGTTTCTCTAGTGTTGGTTGTTGTAACTGTTCTTCCAATTAGTTAGTGTTTTCCTATCTTATCTTATAGGAAATTTTAGTGTGTGATTTCTTTTGAACGAATAGATCGCCCTAGCATTTATTTTGATCTTCTCACATAGTGGAGGATCACGAGCTCCGCTGGTCATGAAGGCTTCTGGTCCTGTCGCCGGTTACACTGGAGCCTCCCCCACCACCACTAACGCGAAAGCTAGACCAACAAGGGTCTTTTGAAGCGACTAGGTCACACGAAATTGTGCCTGACCAACATCTGGAGGAATCAACCATTTTGGACCTTGGAGCAAAATCTTTTGGCCTGGTTGAAACCCCAATCACTGATCTCTCAGCACCCCTCATCGTACCGATTTATCCTTACGAGTGCCAAACAGTGTTGCACGTAGCAATGGAAACAAATGTTGTTACTACTTTTGGGAACTCATCACTTCCCACTACGGTTGTCATCACAGGAGTGTTTCCACCTCCTAACCCACCATCACTGGATCGAACCACCATGGTCTCGACCGCCTCTATGTCGCACAATGGTCTGATCCTGTCTTTGGTGGCGGCCACACCCCTTTTCACACCAAGTGCGACATGCCCTCCATTCTCATACGAGATGCCTATTTCAAGTACAAGTATTGTACTTTCCTTCTCCACTTCACAGAATTTAGGTCTGGGGGAAAGGAGCTCTAACGATCTTCTGTAAGGTCACATAGGGGGTACTTCTGCTCTTTTTAATGCTTTCCCTTATGAAGGAGTTCATATATCGCCTTCATCCCCTTCGCTCGGTGGTGCGCACCAGCCATCCGCTGGGCCATCGCATACCATGATTTATTTGGAGCAGGGAGTCAAGGACCACCTTTTCATAATATGTCGATCAGTTTGACACCGTTTTCTTTGTTCAGTGCATTTGGTAACAACGCCTTCTCATCATGTTTTGTCCCGACTGGGGGCAATCTTAGTTTCAGAAAATCTATTCCTATGCAGGGTACTATTCTTGCACAGGGGGCACACAGAGGAACTTCTTCCACATCAGGGCCTTGCAATTCTTGGTAGGGATCCATTCCTTCATCAGGAATGCTGGTTTGGGGTAATTCTTCTCATAATCAATGGAAGCCTGGATAACACACCATGCCTATCCCTCCGGGACCGACATGGGGCAACCCTTCCCAAAGTCCTACGAATGTCATGCATGCCCACCCATCTATGTCCTATTTTGGGAATAAACGGATGATTTCTCCTCACACACAAAATATGTACACTGGTCATGGCCATGGTTTTTACCAGAACCCAGGCCTGCTACAGAACTTTTCCTGGCAACCTGGTGCCAGTCAAACTCCAGGCCCCTTTTTCCCCGGTTATCACCAACAGCCCAAACTACCTTTCCTGCCAACCTTGCATTTGCCATACTTGACACGGTTGTTGAATGACCCTATCTATCATGATCCACATTGGCCTCCTATGCTAATGAAGTTGCCTTTGGACATACCAAATTTTGAGGCTAAGCCTAACGAAGATCCAGGCAATCAAGTGACTACTTTTCATCTTTGGTGCTCATCCAACTCGTTGAAAGATGACTTCGTATAGTTGCGATTGTTTTAATGCACTCTCATTGGGAGTGTCGTGAAATGGTACATTGAGCTCGATCACTCAAGATACTCTTCCTTCGGTGAATTGGCTATGGCTTTCCTAAACCATTTCCAATTACTAGTGAGATACAACACTGGTACATAATTGCTACTACAGATTGAGAATATGTTGGGAGAAACAATGACATACATCCCCAAACGTGCGTTCAAGAGAGCTTCTCACAACCCCAACGCAAGGGCCACCCAGAACTATTCTGTGGTGGAAGATTTATCACAAACCCCTTGTGTGATGTCTGCTTTGGAGGTCCTCCAAAGCTTCCCTTCCTAGAGGAAAGCTTTGTTAACATCTTTAGGATCTATCAAGACTTGTAATCTAGGTACAATCATGCTAGATACAACCAACTTAAAACCTCGTCTACCTTATCACATAGCATTTCAGATAGTAGTGGCTCATCCCACAAAAACATTTACAAGGAATATCTTCTGCACGATGGTTGATGAGGGTGCCTTGAAATGCGTTATGTCATTGGCATGTTGGAAGGCCATTGACCAGTCCGTTTTGTCTCCGCCACCTACTCTCCTTACTGCTTTCGATGGTCATTCATTCCGACCACATGGTATCATTCCCTCTTTCCTCGTGCAGTTAGGAGGGAAGATCGTGTGCATCGAGGTAGAAGTAGTTGATGCTCCCCTCAACTATAACCTTTTGTTAGGAAGGATTTGGACTTATGCCATGCAAGCTGTGGTTGCTACATTTTTTTGGATCTTGTTGTTTCCACACGAGGGTCGGATTGTGACCATCAATCAATTGTCTTTCTCCAGACCTGACCCTTCACTGGGGGCATCCATGGTCCCAATGATTGATAATCCTCAACCAAGGGTGGTTAACGTAGGGGTGGGTTTGTGCCCATATTTGATGGGTACCTTTGACTATCCACGCCCTCAAAGTGATATCCAGTCACCATAAAGTTGAGATTTTTCAAGTTTCGTCATTCCGTACGACTTACTTCAATGATTCGTGGATACTTCCTTCCCCATCAGCCATGATGGATGGGATAGGGCACCCCGACATGTCCATGTCCTTGTCTGCATCTGAAGTAGCATACTCTTTAGTCCAAAAAGCTTTAGCTAAGCCTGATCTGACTCCTTCACAAGAGTTAGATCCTCTACTAGAGCCTATTTGGGCTCAGGGTTCTCTCCCTGAAACCGATCCGTTAGACTTAGTCTTTCCCTCTGATGAAGAAGTAATCGAAGAAATGACTAGTCCAGACAAACCCTAGGAAGATCTTCATCACAGATCATACTTCCTCCTAGAGTTAAGCCGAATTGAAGCAAGAGAATTCACTGTGACTATGATGAGAGATAGGTCTTGTCCTATCAATCCTTTGGTTACTCATGTTGTTTATGCCGAGGGTAATATGGAAAGTATCACTGAAACAATACCTATAAATCTCTCCAGAACCCCTGGCGTCATAGCCAATGTTTTTGTTGAAGCATATTGCTCCCTCGAGGAGATACCCGACATCGACCCACAACGTGTCGATCATGAGCTAACTTTATTTTTTTTCAAGCTCTCTTTGAGATCTGAAAGCAACATCCGGCGAGACTGCATTTATGCTTTTCGATCTCGTCCAGATTAACTGAGAAAGGTAACCTCTATGGGTCTTCTTTTAAACCCTTTTCAGACCCTCCAAACATGAAAATATTGTCGAGCGATCTTGTGGCCTTTCACGCTCGTTAAACTGAAATTTGAAGTCACATCTTTCTGGCGGTAGTTTAACCCCTTTTTTGGTATAGACGGTCAATTGTACGAATAAAGGTATACTCTAAGGAACTTTCGTTCTCTAGAAGAGTACCCTCAGGTATAATTTTACCCCTTTTTCAGGCTTGAGGGACTAAATTTATGAAAAAGGAACCCCCACGGAGTCCATAGTTAATCTCTTTTCAAACTCCCTAAAATTGAAAAGATCACCGAGTGATCTTATTCTTTCACACTCGTTAAAATGGTCCAGAAGAACATTCCTGACGGAGTCCATAGTTAATATTTTTTCAAACTCCTTAAAAGTGAAAAAATGGCCGAGTGATCTTGTCTGTACCACACTTGTTAAAATGGTTTTGAATAGACATCTGGTCGATGCTAGTTTACCCCTTTTTCGAGCTGACTAGACTACCTTCAAAAAAGGTACACCAATGGAGTCTCCTTTTACGCTTTTTCAGACTCTCTAAATATGAAAAATTGTCGATCTTACCTTCTTTGGGCTTGTTAAACTTACATCGAAGGATGTTACCATTGTTTGTTTTATTAAATCGCATTTGCATACCTGCATATTTGGCCTAATGTCGGCTCCATGTTGCTCTCAACTGAACCATATGAAGCATGTCTTATATGCAAGCCCTGTAGCACTTTGCCTCTGTGTCTTGACACCTTTGGCCCCTGGAGGATTTTTCTCGAGTGTCCTTTTCTTGCATATGTCCCTTTTCCTTGAGTATCCTTGTGTTCCGTGCACTTGGAACTAGTATGTTTGCAACACTCAATTCTCCTTTATAACGTAACCTTCTTTTATTATTTTTCCAAAATTATTGAAAAAGACAAAAAAAATCAAATATACCCCAAAAAGAGGAAGGGAAAAGTATTTTCTTTATTGGCAGCATAATGAGTAGCCCTTGGATAAAGCACATCTGTCCATTTTTTCATCAAACCCTGGGATTTAATATGACCTTAGGAATCTTTTCTCGCTACATAGAGCTGTGTCCTCCTTCGTTTGGTTATTCTTCCAAACATATGGAGAGTTTTCATTGCCTCCTGCCTCATAAACTTATGTTAATGCCATGCTGCTCAAGTCTCATCATTTGTCGTGCTGTTGTCCAAGGGAAGTTTGTCACCAATCCTGAGTCGGCCCCTCTGCAGTTTGTCTCTTGCCCTCATACCCGGCCATCCTGAACGCCCAATCAAGTCTTTGTTTGAAATCAATGAAGCCTTCAGTCTGATCTTCAAGATTCTCTATTCCATGACCGATGAGCCATCGAAGACCTCTAGGTAGTGAAGTCATACACTCATATTACACTCCTACCCAAGTTTTGAATTTTGAATTTGTTGCTCGAGCTCTGAAGACCTCATCTCCAGCCATTAGGCTGTATCAACTTCTGGAAGATGGATACTCTACATGTATATCTTTTTGATTTCGAGACGTAGCTCCGTTGTGTACTGTGCACGGCTACACTTTATATAGTTATATGACATGGTTCTATAGTGTATTTGATTGGTAGCCATGTGTTTATTCTATCCCAAGCATGGGTATGCTCACCTCGGTGAGACATTTGTTATTTTTCACACGAAGGCTCTCGATTCTTGGTTCTTGGGCTCACTTGTTCGGCACATCAGTAAAGATTGGTAATGTATTTCGGACATCAGATGCTCTTCTGACCTCACACATTAGGGGGCATCTGTTATAACCCTAATTTGCACCATACATTCTTACCTGGCATCAGGCCATCTCATAACCCTTCTTTGCCAAGCCACTACTGAACAACTCTACTTAAAAACTCCATTTTTAAAAGTCCACGCTAGCTGACCCACTACAGCCTACGTGGATCTACAGTGTCCACGCTAGCTGGCCCACTATAGCCTGCGTGGACCTTCAGAAGCACGAAAAAAGGAAATTTGACAATGAAACACATAGCTTTGGGTGAGTTAACTGAACCTTCCGGCCATGGATGGCTGAGGGTTCGCCCAAATACCTAGCTTCTTCTAGCCTATAAAAGAAGGGGTAGGGGCACCATTTGGAGGAGGATAATACAGTAAAGAAACTCTACTCAATTTTATATTCCTATTGTCCCAACCCTTTATCCATCCGTGTGCAAGGAGTAATACAGAGAAAAGAAGTTGGAGGACATTTGAAGAGGAGCCCAGGATTAGGTTCACAGAGCGGTGGCCGGTCTCGACATTTTGTAAGTTGTTGATTCATTCAAAGTAATAAAGAAATTCTTTTCCCATCCCAATTCATGAGTTCTTCATAGATTGATTAAATATATGTTTGAATCTCTAACCCATTATTCTATAGGTAAAATGCATGTGTAGTTTGTTGCTTGTTTTGTATATAGGTCAGCTTTGGAAGGAGAGCTACTAACAAGGGATTAAGTGCAAAGAGGGATCAACATCGAATGCCTGGAACAAGGTATGTTGGTATAACCATGTTTTTACTGAAAATAAATGGGGTTTAAGTCTGGGGATAAAGGTAGAAAGTAGATTTCTTTCGGTCATATCTGCATGCATAAGATAACCCTATTTGCTAGTCCATAAGGGAATTTCCCTCACAACAATAGGAAACTATGTAGTCCGATAGGAGAAAATACAACACCATTGGGTGAATGAGAATGCCGAACCAAGGAAGTAGTTCGATGCACAAAATGAAAAGGAGATATTTAAGTAAGCCATACATGAATTTCAGAAGGATGACATGGCATTGACGTCAACTACCCAACAAAGAAAGGAAGCACCAGAATTCGAGATGCCTCCATTATTGGATCATACCAACGAAATGAAACCCATGGGACAAGTAAGTACAATTAAAGGTTTTTTGAAATCATGTGTAAAATTATTGAATGATCCATCATATGTCAAAATATTGAAAAACATATTAGAAATATGTAGTATAGAGACAGAAGGAAAACTAGAACAAAAACACCTACATACAACGAGAAGAACAAGTAGGGAGTTCAGACTAAATGCCAACATCAAATATTTTAACATGGGAGATATCATACTGGATCTAGGATCTGAAGTTAATGTATTACGAAAGAAGACATGGCAATGCATGGGAGAGCCCACATTAGGATATTCACCTGTTCAATTGAAACTAGCAAACCAACATAGAGTCCTACTAGTTGGTAGACTAAAAGGAGTGATAGTAGACCTAGATGGAGTGCACACTAAAGCAGACTTTGAAGTCATTGCAATAGTGGATGACACAACACCATATCGAGCGTTTCTTGGTTTGGATTGGGCGTTTGACAATCAGGCCATAATCAATTTAAAAACACGAAAAATGACATTTGAGTCAGGAGAATATAGGGTCATTGTGCCCCTAGACCCATCAGAAGGGGAAAGATTTGTAGAAACAACTTGCTTAGACTTAGAATAAATCAGCTAGTTGTACAGAACAAATGCGTGCAATGAGGATTACATAAACCCAACTGCATATGGGATACTCATTTGGTAGATAATTATGTCATGTGCGATAGACTCATATATAGGCTTAGAAAACTTTTAACAAAGGATAGATGAAGTTTCCACAAGAAGATGCACAAGAATAGATCGCACAGTAAGATGGGTAGGCACGAAGATAAGGGAACCACCCAGTTTCCACGAAATAAACGATCTAGAAGCATTCTTGGCATAGTACAAAGATGAATTTTTAGAGAATCATTGACTATTAGCACTTGATATAACACTCAAGGCCACACATGCAAGATGGTGGGGTGCACACAAAGAGACAATCAAATATTGGTACCAATGTAAGAGGTTAATGTGCATAAGGTTCGACGCAGACCAGAAAAACAACAAGCAGAAGAAGTATGATGGATAGGGGGCACCAGTGAAACACTTGGAGAAGTGAAAAATGTTGTGGAAAAATACACCCCTAGAGGAATGTCATCATAATTTCATACACACCCTAGAGGGCATACCAGGGCACTGGTATACAGACCAGGAACTGCACAAAGGAACTGCAAGCTAGAAGGTATTGCAACAAAATTTTACAGTCACTTTTTCATTCGAGCGTGAAAAACCCAACATAGATGAACCCCTTAAACATATAAGAGGGGTGATATTCATCAAGGAAACATAGGTCAAACTCATAACAGAAGAAAAACAATAGGACAAATAGACAGTCAAACAATTGTTGTCATGTTACCACGTGCAGGAGGAAGCACCAGATGAAGATGATCCACACGATATTTAGAGCGAGGAAGCAGAAGGTGAAAGAGAAGTAGAGAGCCCACCTATAGAATTAGAAGTCATTGTTGCACCAATCAAGGTAAATAAAGTTAGCATTGGGACAATTGAGAATCCCAAAATGGCCAGCATTGGAGATTAATGGGATGAGCAAATAGTAGAAAGCATAACATAGTTACTGCGCGAGTAAAATGACCTGTTCCCCACAACATTTATAGAGATGAAGGGTATAACAAGAGAGATAGGAGAAATGAATATACCACTCAGAGTTGAAGCGATACCAATCAGACAACGACCATACAGATTGAACCCCATATATAAGCAGAAAGTCAAAGCTGAGATCGACAGGATGCTCGAAGATGGTATCATAGAACCAGTGGAAGAATCAGAATGGATAAGCCCAATGGTAGTTCAGGAGAAAAAACAAAGAGGGATAAGGATATGCATTGACTTGAGGAATTTGAATGATGCATGCCTACATGACCCATTCCCTACACCTTTCACAGATGAAGTGTTGGAGAACATAGGAGGACACAAAGTTTACTCATTCATTGATGGATTTCCAGGCTACCACCAAGTCAAGATAGCACAGGAAGACATATATAAGACCAAGTTTTCTATAGAATGGGGATCCTACCAGTAGACAATCATGTCGTTTGGAATGAAAAATGCACCCGCAATATTTTCCAGAGTAGTCATCGTCGCATTTAAGGAATTCATCCACCAGTTTCTAGAGGTATACTTGGACGATTGGATAGTCTATAGTTTGTTGAAATACCATGTAGAGGTCTTACAGATGATGTTAGAAATATGTAGGTAGTGCCAGATATCATTAAACATAAAAAAATGTATATTCAGAACACCGTTTGGGATACTATTGGGCCATATAGTATGCAAACAAGGTTTATTATTAGATCCTGCAAAGATTGTGGTAATCGTTAACTTGACATCACCAAAAATAGTCCGTCAACTAAGAGAGACATTGGGACACACAGGATGCTACATAAATTTTATCAAAGGGTACACACAGATTACCGCACCAATGGAGAAACTGTTAAGAAAAGATACAAATTTTCAGTGGAACGATGACTGTCAACATGGAATGGATTCACTGAAAGAAAAGATGGTCACCACGTCGATACTAGTATTTCTAGATTGGGAGAAGACATTCCACGTGAATGTAGATGCATCAACCATAGCACTTGGATCTATCTTGGTGCAACCAGGAGTAGGATATTTGGATCACCCTATAGCATTTGCGAGCATAAAGCTATCAGAATCAGAACATAGCGAGAACACCACAGAAAGGGAAGGCCTAACTATGGTCTACGCACTTCAGAAGTTCATACATTACTTATTGGGAAAACACTTTAAGATGTTCACAGATCACTCAACCCTTAAATACCTAGTCAACAAGCCAGTGTTGGGGGGGAGAATCTGTCGAAGGTTACTACTGTTTCAAGGATTTGATTTTGAAGTAATAGTCAAGACAATGAAATTGAATGCAGGACCTGACCACCTATCAAGGGTGACAAACGGAGAAGAACCTACGAATTTACAGGACAACTTGTTGGAAGCATAGTTATTTTCAGTCCAGATCACTAATGAATACTTTGTAGATATCATTCAGTACTTGAGCACAGGTACTGCGCCACAGGAATACAATACTGCACAGAAGAAAAACCTGGTATTTTGGGCTGTAGACTATCAACTGATTGTAGGACACTTATACAAAATGGGTGCAGATAGAATCTTACGAAGATATGTGTTAGAACACGAAAGACCAAGAGTTGTACAAGAATACCATGAGGGAATAGAAGGAAGACATTATGTAGGAAATCGATCAATATCAAAAGGAGATCGAGAATCTTCGAGAGTATCTCACACCTACCACTCCACCAGCGGTAAGGGAGCAAAGGAAGCAGGAGGCAACATAGCAGCTACATGATATAGAGAGACAGGTCAGCACATCATCTGACTTGTTCAACAATGCACCAAAGATTTGGATGAAGATAGAAGAGGATCAACAAGTACAACAGTGGGATAAGGAATAAGAGAGGATAAGAACAACTATCCAGGACCTCAAGCAAAGGAAAAATACAATGTCCATGATGGAGCGTGTCAAAGGGGTGCATGATATGAAGAAACTACAAGCAGAACTCACCACTGCACAAACACATAAAAAGGAGTGTCAGCCTCAAATGGAACCGCTTTAAGAGTGCGTAGCAGAAGTCATTTCACAGAAAGAGGAAGCTAAGAAATATATGGCACAGACCTAGGCAGAGTGTGCAGGATTGATCAACGATGAAATTGCATTCCAGATAATAGACACACTCAAGAAGAAGACCACACATGCTCAAACACAAGCAACTAAGCTCAAGTAGAAGTTCCAGGTGATCACCAGGGAGATCGATGAAGCACACAAAGGTTAGGTGGATCAGGACGAGCCACATGTCAGTGTTGGGGGCCTGTTGGAAGCAAGCCAAAGTGGAAAGAAAGGCGATTTTGGGAAAGAAAGCATGCACGAGGAAAGCAATAGCTAGAAGGAAGAGAAGCACGCGCTCATGCATGGAATACCTAACAACGTTAGGGTTAGGTTTTTTGCAATGTAATGGATGAAGAGACAAAAACATATAAATATAGATTCTTAGGTCTCATAGAAGGGCCGTTGTTGTAGTAGTAGTTGTTATTGTTATTGCTGATATAGAGAGCCAGATACAAGGAAGAGAATGCGATGTAATATTTTTCTATATGACCTAATTTTGTAATATGTTGAGCTATATAGGACTGAGGAGGGTATATATTGAGGGTTAGATCACAGGATGAGGATCCTGGTGCGATCTAGTCTGCCTCACAATAGATCTCAACCCAAGTGAGGAGAGTTGTAAAGCACGTGGCGCTGGAGTTTAGAACTACTATAATAAAAGAGATAAGAGACAGATCTTTGTGGACGTAGTCCAGGAGGGGGTGAAACATGGTAACACATGTGTTATGTGACTAAATACATGTGTTCCTTTATTGTCTTCAGTAGTTATTTGATATGCTAAATGAATGAGTTGTTATATTTACTTCTTATTCCTTAATGGCAGTATATTGCATTAACCAGTTATAATAGAACTCTCAGTATATAGTTCTCATATTTCCTACTCAATCCTAGGATTCAAACACATGAGTATTACAGCCATCCATTAAGACTATCTCGGGTGAGACGATGTAGAGCACCTTGTGCACTGCATTGCCTTCTGGTTTACCAGGAGGGCTGATAGTTTTAGAGAATTTGTTGGAACCTTGAACAAACATCAACCCTGGGTCATGCAAGTTGAATATACATACTCAGACAGAATATATAAACAACTAGAAAGTATCTAACAAATAATGTCTAAACTTTTGTAAAGAAGAAACCATTGTCAAACCTTCCATTTCAGTTGTAGGATAGTTTCACTGAGCTTGGGAAAAATTTCTGTTGGCAAAGTAGACAAGATGATCAAGATTTCCTTCCCATGGTTGTGCCATAATAGAACCCAATGCAATCACAGAGGCATCAATGTGCACATGGAACTCAATTTTCCATTTAGGATAAGTTAAAATATGTGTAGTACTCAACTTCTCTTTTAGCAGGTTGAACGCTTTATCACAGTCACGAGTCCAACCAAATTATTCGTATTTCTTTAGTAGTTGTTCCAAAGGTGATATTATACTTGTGTAATTCCTAATAAACCTGCGATAGTATAAAATATGGCCCAAAGTAGTCCACAACTATTTGTAAGTGGTAGGAGGAGGCATATTTAGAATTACTGCAACTTTGTAGGATCGACTAGCACTCCTTCCCTACAAACTATATGTTCTAGAAGATTCCCAAAGGGTACACAAAAAACACATTGTCTTAGATTAAGGGAAATATGTAGTTTTTTGCAGCGATCCAACATCATCCATAGTATTTTGATTCTATCCTTGAGTAATCTATACATAGTCCAATCATCTAGGTATACCTCGAGAAACTTATGAATGAATTTGTGGAATGCTGCAATAACTATCTGAGAGAACACAACTACGACATTCTTTATCCCAAAAGGAATAACATTATAGCTAAATGATCCCCACTTAGTCATGAAGGTATTATTTTTCTTGTCTTCTTTGGAAATTTGAACCTGGTGGTATCCAAAAAAACCATCTGCAAAGGAATACACTTTGTTTCCTACTACTTGATCGAGTACCTCATCACTAAAGGGGGTAGGAAAAAGCTCATGTACACAAGCAGTGTTCAATATTCTTTATTCCACATAAACTCATATATCCTCCATACCTTTATTGGTTTGTATGATTATATGAGTGATCCATTTAGACTTATCGACAAGGAAAATCAGTCCAACTGCCAACATCCTATCAATCTTATTCTTTACTTTCTCTTTGACTCTGGGGTTCAAATGGCATGTCATGTGTTTAATTGGTCTTGAGTCAGGATATAAATCTTTCTTCATCTCCCCTAAATCTCCCTTAATACCCTTTTATTTATGAGAATCTTGTAGGGATTAGATTGTCATATTCCTGCAACAGAGCCTGTATCTCTGTCACAGTCTACTCATCCCAGTAATCCCCTATGGAAGCTAGCTTAGGGTGGTCTCACTCCCTATGTTTATTTTTCACAACTTCAAGGGTTTATAATAAGAGATATTGACATCATATGAATTAGTGTCATGCACATCTCTAGTGCCTTTTGATTCTTTAAATGTCAAATTCCTAAGATCTTTTAGGCTTTCAGGGTCTCTTGGGTCTTAATAAATTTTACTACAAGTTAGAGGTATTCATGCAGGGATGGGTAAATTCCATGATGAATGAGGTTTTCATGTTCAAGACAGATGGTTGGAGGATGTATAGGATTAAATTCATCAGTAAAAAGAATTTTCTTAATCTGTTTCAAAGCTAGAGTGATTTCAGGGGACTTACCTGAGAATAAGAAGTCTTGGCAGAACCACTTTTGAGGGATTTCCCAGCAAGCGGTCTATTGTTGAGCCTCTTCATGTATATACCAAGTAGTTGGATCATTTGCCAACGAGTGAATAAACTTATGTACCCAAAACTCGGGAGGCAGTTGCACAAATTCGCATACCTGAATACAATGCACAACATGCTCTCATGGATCAGAAAACCCATTGTATGCTACCAAAGTTGAGGTTTGAATATTTGCTTCTTTATCCTGATTCAGATAAGTAACCTGTGAGGGGGGGACAAAGCAATGTTGGATGACATGCTTTACTTCATCCCAGAAAGATAAAGTACTATTGTGGGTGGCCCACCATCTTGCTGAAGGTGATCTTAACGCAACATCAAGCACAATAATTATTTTCTTCGACGGAACTTTATCCTCCATCTCAACAAGAAATCTATGTAAATATGAAGTGCCATCATAAACAGGGTAGTCTCTAACCTCTTATCCAATCCACCTGGAAGCTCTAATAATCGCACAATGCCATAAGAAGTTCTCATATCTCCATTGTTTCTAGTGGTTAAAAGTTACCTCTAAATCTTCCCCTATAGATTGAATACTTCACTAACTTATCAAGTTTTCTATAGTAGGATTAATATAGTTTGTTCACTTTCCTATAGGCAGAGTGTAGAGGTGATCCAAGGTATCTTCTTCCATATTTTCTACGATCGGATCCGTATATCAAGGTCCTTGGTAAGGTTTTAGTTTATGGGTTACTTTCATACCATCTTCTTCAAAAGTGATGTTTTCCTTATTAAAGTCTATGACAATGAAATTATCATAAGCCCAGTCGATGCCTAATAGAGCTGGGTATGGGTCCTTTTCCCCCATGATTTTTATGACCTCGAAGTCTATTAATGTTTTAATGCCATCTAAGTTTACTTCTACATTTCGTATCCTCCCAATAGGATAGACATCATATTTATTAGCCATGCACAATTGAATAGGTGAATAAAAAATATTGGAATTACCCATGGCTTCTCAGGTTTTCTTTGTTAATATGTTGATGTCAGATCCCAAATCTAGCATACCATCGCTAGATTTTGAGTCGTCGATATGGGAATTTAGTCTAAATTCTCTTCTAGATCTTTGATTCCTCCTTTGTATTCTACCTGTATGTCTCTCTGGAAGATTAACAACAATTATCTAATCTCTGTCTCTTCAACCTCCACAGTTCCCTTTAGCATATTCTGCAACTCCTTGGTGAGTCGTTCGTCATCCAAAATGTCATAACATAATCGAAGAAACATGTCAATAGTCGTT
Organism: Picea sitchensis; assembly: GCA_010110895.2. Lineage (NCBI taxonomy): Eukaryota > Viridiplantae > Streptophyta > Pinopsida > Pinales > Pinaceae > Picea > Picea sitchensis. Next base: position 7,548 of record SNQJ01S0088114.1, on the reverse strand, counting down.
TGAGGTATCACTGGAGAATCCTTCTGCACAACCAAATTTTTTACATGGTTGGATTGTAGTACAAGAATTGGTTCTTCAAACCTTGGCGATGTAGGAATAAAAAAACATCGGAACATCTTCGCAACATCCTTAAAGAATTTTTTCTGTGCAATGGGGTCATATTTAACATCTTGTGGTACTACCTTGTGGATATTACTTTGGGTTGGTTTATCAACATTGGCACCAGTCATTGTTCCTCCTCGAATAATAATATTAATATTGGGTTCCTTTTCTTCATTGACAATTTGGGGCTCAGAATTTATCTAGTTCTCACCTCGCTGCCTTGCGCGATATTCCCACTTCACAATCAACTCAGGGAAATCCTCGTTGGTGGGTTTTTTTTCTATATTGGGAACACCAAGGACATCTTGGAAGAGGAAATATCTAGCAATATGTCCCTACTCATCACAATTATAACAATGATATGGTCCTCTCCCACCATTTTTCCTGCCTCTAAAACCTCATCCACATCTATGTCCTCCTCCACATCCTTGAGGATATTTGTCTACCTTGAATGAAAACCGATCTAGTCTATGTGGAAGAGCATCTCGAGCGTGACACTACTAGGTGGTGTGAGTAGGTGACCCATAGAATTCATAGTAAACTATGTTAGGGAGAAGGGTATATTTTTGTAGGATGGGGCAATGCCAATGGGAATGCCCATGACTTCTGCAAATTTCACAATATTCATTATTCTGACTTCCTTCACAATTTGGAAAGGTGTGGTACTACATAGGGCCATGAAATGGTGAAGTAGATGTGACTTGTGAAACCCCTCCTAATGGTCCTACTAGTGGAGGCACCATCGATTGCAGAGGGGCTCCTGCACCCCTTAGTCTGGGACATTTTGTTGTTTTATGACCCTCAGTGTAGCCACTAGTACACTAGACCTATGGGAGACCTACTCTAGGAATGGTCAATTCTTGAATTTTGGTAGTTAATGTGGAAATATGGCCTTGTAGTTGTGTAATATTATAGTCATCAGGTGGTCTTATCACCCAAAAGATTCTAGGATATCCCGCCATCGCCTCAATTTTCATATCCTTCTCTAAGTCTTCCCTCAAAGTGGTTATCCTCTATTGGGTTAATGGTAAAATTCCCTAAATAAACCATTCTCGTCAGTGGTATTAATGGATGGGGTTTTCTAATTTCCTTATCGCATCCATAAACCCTTGGTTATACTCCCAATAATATTCCCCATCTCTCTCTTTAATCTCCCACAACTTAGAGAGGGCCTGCTGTTTTGATTGGGGTAAAAATAATTCTACTATGAATCGTTGTTTGACTTGATCAAGAGTGAAATCATGTCCTCAAGGATTGCCTAGTTCAATGGATTTAATATACCATTTTAATGCTTGATCCCTTGACATGGTTTGGAACTCAACTAGTTTGTTCACATCTAAAGTTCCATGAGACCTCCATATCATCTTACAAAAAAACCAATGGTGTTCGACATCCTCATCCCATTTACCCCAATATTCTAGGTATCGGGTGAGGGAATCGACATGTTGATGTGCCATTGAAGGACTTGGGGACCCTATTAATATAAATTCTAAAGGTCCTAGTTGTGATATAACTAAATAACTTTCCACACTACTACTACTACTACCGCTCGAACTGGTTGGACTAGAATGAGGAGAAATGACATAAATTATGGGAGAGTTTATTGTAGAATTTAATGGATTTGTATATTGTGCTGAGGGACTAGGATATCCAAGGCTAGTTCCTGTGTATTCGAGATGGGATTATTTAAACTAGGGGGTAGCATTAGGAGGCCATGTCGTATCATGTCATGTAGGGTACTTCACATCTTTGGGTGCAACAGGAGTTGATTCTCCCACAACTCCTTTAGAGGTTACAACTAAGTCTTTTTCCTCAGCGATGACTCTTATCTTGATTCTTTCTTCCAAATTTTATTCACCTTGTCTACTCTCTCTAGAACTCTCACCTTTCTCTCCAAAACTCTCCTTCAACCATAGGATAACCAACCTTACACTTGTCTGCAACTCCCTCAACTTCTCTAACTCTCTTTTATGACTCTTCTCGAAGTCGTTCTCCTTCTGTGACTGATTAGGCCTCTTCATCAACTTTCACATCCATTTTTTGCATCGCTTTTCGATCACCACAACCCTTTTCTAAGCCCGCTCTTCTCTGACACTCTTCTCACAATCCCCCCCCATACCTCAAGAAATTTTGTATCCTCATTCATGAACCATCTCCTGAATCACCCTCCCCTCATGTCCAAGGGTTTTATGATGCCATTTCAACCGAATGAATCGACAACATTCCCTCTTCTGCCAATAAGATCTTAATCCACAACGAGATTTCTCACAACAGTCTTCCTCGATCTCCATTGTAGAATATTGCTTCTGCCTTTGAAAAATTCTGGTGGTTTTCTATGGAAAATTCAATAATGTATCCCTACAAGGTAGTATGTACCCAAAAATCCACAACTCAAGATATTTGATGATCCAAATTATGCAGAGATGCTAGTTGCTCAATGGTCCAATTAAATATTCTCTTGACGCGATATTTAAATTTTGGTGCTTCTTGAAACTGGTCGAGCCACTGAAAGAATTCTTTTGGAAATTAGATCTAGAATATTTTGTACTAATTGTTGGTTGGTTTAGAATACAAGACAATGTACTTCACAACTCTCAAACTTTTATATTGTAACTCAACTTCTTGAAATATGAACTCATCGCACCTTATTTCCCACCAAACCTCAACATCATACTTGAATATGTGATGCTACATCCTCTGGAAACTCACTTAAAAGTTGGTCCCGAGAACAGAACCATTTGTTGGTGCAAAATTGGAGACCGGGGTTCTCAGAAGTTACCAATAAATATATTGTTGTAGTCTAGTAGTGGTGACATATTCAACCTTCCTCAAGGAAAGGAGGTCTCACCCGAAGCACAATCGATACTTATGTATGATAACGTGAGTTAACGAGGACACACCATTAGATCTAAAGAAATACAATATAGAGCCAAATTTTAATGAGGAGAGATCACATCATTAGAATTCTTAAACTAGTAAACGCATCGGATAGTCCATGTTGTGCATCATAAAGATAAACACATACATTACAAAATATTATTAAAAAATATCACAATGATCAATTACACAGATCATGATAGGTTGTGCAATAAAGAGATCAAGCATCCATACAAATAATAATAAATTTTTGGTGCCCGAATACTCCTTCATGTATTTTCAGATCACATCGCAACATACATAGAGTACTTCTTCCATAACATGACTTATACAACAGAATCAATAATTAAGTATCCAATATGGAATCTCAAAATTCTGTGCAAGCACAATTGATTCCCCAAAAATACCTTACAATGGCTTATTGTAGCAGATAGTAATGGATAAATATTAATCACATAACAAAAGAGCGACTCAAAAAAACTCAATAGTGTACCAACATCAATCTGACAATAATTTGACAAAAATAACCTATCAATAACTTAACAACGACAACAACTTTTTACCATTACATGTTCCCATATTTATTCCTTTCCCTTAGGTATTTCTTTGGCTTGTTCTGTCTGCTAATGTATCTTAATGATTCCACTTCCTTTTTGCATGCACTCGAAGGTTCTAACTCTTTTCTATGCTCTTCCAGCTAGCGCATGAATGTTTTACTTTCTAGAACAATGCTAGTTAGATTTTTGCCACTTAAGTCTATCGCTGATATACTGAACTATTCTACAAAACTTTAACATTTTTGCAAAACTGGGCGGTCTTCAAAATGGAAAGCCTAACATATGCATACTCATTTCTAGTCTATAGGCGAGTCCCACTCTTACTCAGTGCAAATCACTTGTATACTTAGAGAAATTGTTACTAGTATTAACACTTAGTAATTTAAGGATATGTCCATGAACATGTGAAACAAAGATAACACATATGAAATGAGCAAGAGACACAAACATATAGTGCAGGCATCACAAGACATGCCTAACACTCGACTAAGTCTTAGTATTGTGAAATCGTTACAATATGAGCACTTTTGTCTTGGTTTAGAACATGGAAGAGTCACACAACTCACCACACCTCATCAAGACACTCATATCCAGATTCATCACACCAAGACTCCCCCATTGAAATATCTTTCAAAAATTTTGTGATGTGAACTAGACGTGCACCCTCCACAGACTCACCATCTCTTCTCTGTCACACGACTTCATATAGACCTGTGGCTATGTCTCATAGCAGGCCTCACCCAGACCCACGACAAGACTTCCCTAGGATCCAAGTCACCCTTCCTGCTAGACTTGACCCAGATAAGGTTTCCCCAACTTTGTCCAAAGAATCACCTCAAGCTAGCACAAGTCCTCCCATGTGGAACGACTTGGCTCCTTGAGGGATATCACCCCTCTCTATTTGAATATGCATCAAAAAATTGAATTCTACACTTTTCCAAGTCTTATTTTGCGTGTCCTCTTGGTTGTGTTCCTTGTGTCCTTATATGGACTCCAAATGCCAATTTCACAAATTGTTGGATCCTTTGGGTGTGTTACGCACCTTCGCAGACCATATCCCCCAAACAAAATGATACCCCGATGAACCCATGCACTTGTCAACCCTTTTCATCCCTTGGGATTGATGTGCCCCATCCTTGGGTGCATGTCTCATGCTAACATGCCAAAACCTCTTGGTGTGCTCTTTCCTTGTGAATTTCCTTGAACCGATCAACGAGACTCTTCATGGGTGTGTTGATGGGGTCGTCCAACCTCTCCAATGCACCCATGCTAGAAAGGGTAGGAGGGTACATTCCTTGGGTGCATGCCCAAGTTTCCATAATATTTCCCAAAAGTAACCAAAATCCTCATCATCCGTCACAAGGAAAGTGGAGCGCATGACCCCTTGGTGCTGCACATCACCATCTTGCACCTAAGGTGCTCCTACCTATGCCCACAAGAAAAGTACTTTTCCAACCGAATGCATCCTCCTCAGGCTCCTTGCCCTAATCATGTTTGAATCCTCTGAAGGAGCATGTGCGGTTAGTGGGTGTCACATAATGCCTCACATCCTCCCCCACTCCAAGTTGTTTCCATCCAAATAAAACACACAAAAGATGTTGTCTCCAATATTCCACCCAAACATGTTCCCCCATCACAACTAAGTTTGCTAGAAACCACAACTTTCATGCTAACTAGAAACCCCAAATTCTACCAAAGTGGAAACCTCAAGTTTACCTGTGAAGTGGAAACCCAAAATTTGGAACTCACATTGCAATAATTTGTAACCTTTGTTGGCACGCTAAGTTTTGGGTTACATCTCATGCACGCACAAACAAGGTTGTGCGCACACATTCCAAGTTTTGTCCAAGTTTTATGAGTGCACATTCCACATTGTTCTAGAATGGCCAGGAGTGCACGCCGGACCAAGTTTTTCTAGTTGCGCACCAAGATAAAGTGTACCAAGTGCACATCGGTTCGATTTATATTAGTAACACTGAAAATCAATAATATGTCTCTAGAATCAAGAAAGGAATAATCGTGATATCTTCTCGAATGATTACTGCTAGCAGCACCATGGGACATGGGACAACCAAAAAATGATTTGGACAGACAATTAAGCTTTCCTTGATATAGAAAGAATACGTGGAACGATGACAGGTGAACGAAGCGTGCAAGGTAGTTAATCAACAAATCGAGTGGAGTAGAGCATGAGAGCCAGAAATCCCAAGAAGAAGAAGATATAAAAGGAAGAAACTTACTGAGTTAGAGTTAGGCAGTTCACTAGTAAGAGTCGACGTGTCACGAAGCTAAACACTATGATGACTCTAATACTATTGTAATGTTGTGCCACTGTCTGAATATACACATAGTCTTTATGAGTCTGTAGTATGAAGGATTCATGCATTGTGCCCTAGTTTGTATTATTGAGAAGTTATATGAAGAAGTATTGAAACTCGATTGTTTCCACTTATGGATTCCTTGATGTGTGCTCTATGTTTTAGTTGAATGGAATGAAAGGAATAATAATTTCATTATTTTTCTAATATACTTGGGGTCTATTATACATTTTTTATTTATGTGTGTGTATAGTTTTATTTCTCATTCCTTATGAGTTATTATATATGAACTACACTTATATCAGTTGAGATGGATCCTTGTATTTTTATCCTTCATCCCCGTCACAAGAGCTTATGGTCTATGTGATATCCTCTACATATTGGTTAGACCTTCCTTGGCCATGGCTGAGGATTGATATGCCAATGCTTTGGGGTTGTTGTTGGTCAACCTTGGATGAACCCTAGTTCTAAAACCATGAGTGTGAGAAAGGATGCATGCAAGTGTGAAACTGAGCCAACAATTGGTTTCATTGTTGTGACTTGAAAGTCTTGTATGGAATGATGAATGAAAGAAAGAAATGTGGTGGAATCCATCTAAGGAGGAGATTCAATATTGGATAGCTGCAAAATAATAGGAGGTTTCTGTGCAAGAGACCCGAGGATTGAGGGTGAATGTGACACAATAGAAATACATGTATATCTACTTTGATATGCATGAGCTATTCTTCGCTGAATTTCCATGGTTGTTACATGAATGACTTGAAAGTCTTGTATGGAATGATGAATGAAATAAATGAGGTGGAATCCATCTAAGGAGGAGATTCAATATTGGATAGCTGCAAAAGAATAGGAGGTTTCTGTGCAAGAGACCCGAGGATTGAGGGTGAATGTGACACAATGGAAATACATGTATATCTACTCTGATATGCATGAGCTATTCTTTGCTGAATTTCCATGTTTGTTATATGAATGGTTGAAAAGGAAAACTACTAGCAATTCAACTACATTTTCATTGGATCCAATAGTTTGGGATCAAGACACACTGGATGGCTTGAAGGTGCTATATAATAAGTGGACTTGGGCTATTGATTTTTGGTTTGTTTGAGTGAAGAAAGGCTACATTATTGAGTTTTCTATAAAATATAATGATTCTTTCAGCAGGGCTGAAAGAAAGTTTGAAGAATCTCCAAGGAAGAAGATGCTAGGAGAGATTCCTCTTTGGATCAATGTAATGTCCCCACTTTGGGACATCATCACAGGGCAGAGATTTATGATGACTAGAGTAGCCAGATGGGTGCTAGAGAAAGTACAGGGGTATTTGAGAGGCATTGTGGGGTGAAAATTGCATTGATGATCATATTCCATCATTATGAGCCATTCCACAGAGGTTGTCTTTGGTTTCGTTGCATTCCGACGATTTCCATAATTTTGACTATTTTGAGCTATAAGTCAATGGAATTCACTGAGGAGGTCATTTTGGGCACATTACTTGGAGGAACCTCTCAGTGTAATAGCTCATTGAAATCGAGAGGAGCAACACTATAGGATGGGATGGCTAGAAGTGACTTTCAGTGGCCAGGGAAGCCACAAGGAGAGATAAGGAGCTTTTCAAAGGTAAAAAGGTTAATTATTTAATTAAAGTGATTTAATTAATTAATTAAATATTAATAAAATGAAAATCACTTTGGAGGGAC